>VNJR01011870.1:33837-77502 GCA_008042585.1 Drosophila punjabiensis | reverse complement strand
GCATGTGGAAGGAGCAGAGGTGAGGGAGCAATGAATGTATTTCAAGGGACACAGGACACTCGCCGGAGCTACGGAATGAAAAGTGGCAATGAAAATGTCACAAAAGTCAAACTGGCCGCATTAATTTTCTCCCATTTTTCAGTTTCCCCCCCCCCCACGCCTCCCTGCCCACTCGCATTGGAAAACCCAATTAAAAGTGGCCCAAAGTGGAACTCGTCCATCTCAACAGGTGACACTAATGGAGTCCATTCGCTGAGGTAACCAAATGGTTTAAATGGGCTTATAATTTGAATTCTTAAATTCGTAAATGGAGTTTATTACGATTATTTTAGGACATTATTTATAAAAAGCATAAAAAATATAAGAAATTCGTATTGATATTTCTCAAATATCCCTTTAAATATATTTTAAAATTATTTTTTATTCATAAAAGTATGTCCAATTTATTTTTATTATTATTTTGTAATATTTAATTAATAAAAGAAAGGAATTCCTTTAAACATTCCCAAAAATTTATCTTTTAAAATGTAGTAAAATAGTAAAATAACAAATAAAAAGCTACACAAAACTCCAATTAAAATGTTTTAAATATCTGTAAAACAATATTCAAATATTTGTTTCACTATTTATAAATATTTTTTTTAAATAGGTTTTAAAATTTATTTGTTTTCAATAAGTTATTTATTTATTTTTAACCCTAATTATGTCTAACTTGTAATATATATTATAAATATTTTCTTTTTACATTTTTCTTTAGTTTACTCTACATTTGTAGTATTATTATTTAAACATTAATTTCAACATTTTATCACATTTTCTTTATTTTCTTTTCCTTGAATCATTACAGAGCATCTTAGACAAACTTTCCAAGCAAAGTTTCCCTTTCCTAAAACAGCTTACTTTCGGTTTCTTTTTAATTTCCTAGCTTTTTTATGGTTTTGGGAATAAATTACTGAAGTTTTGCACCTTATTTTCTGGAAAAGTCCCATTGCCTTGACTTAAGCTCTCAACGCAGCCGCCAGACAATAGAAAATTATTATTTCAGGAGAGCTCTAGAAATTCCTAGGAAATCAACTCAATTCATGTCAATTTTCCCCACACACTCACACACACTCAGGTATTGTGGCCTTTGTTCCGGTGGAAAACGGCGGAAAAGGGTGAGAGAAAAGCTTGGAATAAAAGGTACAAAAAAAGAAAGCGAGCCACACATGTCCCATGATGATGGCATGCAATCAATGCACTTTTTTAATTGCTTAGTGATGTAAAATGCATCCTTTTGCCGGCTGCAAGCTTCCGGTATCAGTTTTGAGTCCTTGCAGCTGCCAATTTGAAAAGCGATGCTGCGACGTGGCCAAAAAGATGGCGTAATTGACGCTGATCCACCTAACAAAGAACCACACTCTCCGCCCAGAAGCAAGTAAGGCACACAAATTGAAAATTGTTGTCATCGTAAATTGAGAATAATTATTTTTAATTGTATGCAGTGTGTGTGTGTGTGTGTGTGTGCGGTGAGTTGCGAGTTGCATGTGAAATGTACAAGTGCCTCACGGCAGCAGCTATCATTTGTTGGGGTTTTTTCCCCTTTATTTTTTGGGCCTGCCCATTAAGTATACGCCACGTGGAACGCACTTGGAAAAATATTATGAAAATCGGAGGACTTCAAAGTATTTTATTTGCGTTAATTGTTTCCATTTGTATAGCCAGTAAAATTAATAAACTATATAATGTAGGAATATGTTTAATGTTTATGTTTGTGTTTTGTTTAATTTTCCTATAAGAATATTCCCATTCTTACCAAAAAAGTTTGCATATTCTAAATATGAATATAAACTAATATTCTTTAGCTTCAGGCAAGTGAAAAATTTAATTTTTCTGAGTGCACCTGCGAGGAATGCGAGTGCATAAAAATTGCATTAAGCAAACAACATTAAAATTAACTTAAATGGGCATATATAGAGGAAAGCCAAATGCATTTGACACATTTACTTAATCGCATTTCACCGAAATGACTCTGCGAATGGGATTTTTCAAACGAAACAACTGCCGTAATGCAATAAAAGAAATGCATATATGGCTATATATAGTATATATATTCGTGTGTTTTTGTTGTTCGCAATACAAATTAATTACATTGGCCAGAAAGTGAGCGAGACAACGATGGTCTGGAAATTTTAATTAATATTTGTCATAGCATTTTTGCAATTTTTCAACGGCAAATGCAAATGTGAATGTGAATGTTGTAGATACTACTTAATGCTGAAATGTATATTGCGCTTTGCTTAGATAAATATTTGTTTGCAAACAGAATGCGGAATTAATTGGAATTGTTTCTAGTTACATCGGATTTTAGGTTATTTGATAGGCCAAAGCCAAAGCAAACAAAGCCAAATATAATCCCCATTCCATCCCCCTTGAAGCTTCAAACGGAATTAATTTCCGCAAAGCAACAAAAAATAATAATCATTCGAATCATTTCTCTCCCCTCCTCTCCTCTCCTTCCACCTCTCTCAATTATGGCCACTCGATATGCAAGAGAGATCAAATTTAAATTTAAATTTAAATTAATGTTGCCGAGTGCAGCGGTTGCATTTCGGCAGGGGTTTGATGATAAGTTGCAGCTGCGAAATTGCCTGATTTGCATATTGCCAAAGAAAGGTATATATATATATATCAGGAATATTATATATACATATACATATCCTGGAGACAATCAGTGTGTGGCAATGTTCAAACTAATAACTACTATTAACAATTCAAGGGGCCGCCTGTCACCGCTCATTAAGGATAAGTCCAAGCTTGTCCCAATTTTCGACATGCTCAACGTTTGTAGTCGATTTTTGTGGGAGGGGGGCAAGCAGCAAACCTGCTTGACAAAAAGGACATTTGTTTGCCCAATTTGCAATGTTCCCAGCTTCCGTTTTGGAAATTCCGCAAATATTTGACAATGCAATGCACAAATTGCCTTGGGTTGCAAATGCCACAGCACAATATACACTCTTGGATTCGCAATTTCGGCGAGAGGGAAATTTATATTGAACGCAATTTGTTTGTTTTGACGGAAAGGGACATGGAATCGATTTTGCTCCTTAAACAAGGAGCATGACAAATGAAAGGGAACATTGTTGCAATCTCAGGATACAAATTTTTAAATGGAAAATTCATTACTGTTTGATTTTTTATGGGATTTTATTCCTTTGGATTAGGGTTTAGATTAGGTTTAATTTTAAGGAAAGTATTCTCTAAGTTTTTTTTTTTGTAGCTTCTCATATATATAATTATAGTTGTGATATTATTTTTTATTTGCTAATTATTTACTCATTAGTGAGTGTTTTTAGTGCCAATTTATTCAGCTTAAATGCCTAAAATATTTTGTATTTCTATAAAACCATATTCAAAATTATTTATACTTATTTTAAATACATTTTATAAATCATAGAAACCTATTTAAATGTATATTTCTTTAAAAAATCGTTCAAAAACTATGTGTTATATTCCTTTAAATGTCATATCTCATTATTTTTATTTACTTTAAATCACATTTATTAATTCCTTTTCTTTAAGCTTATATTTCCTTGAACTCGTTTATCTAAACTAAAACTACCCCATTATTAACTCTTCTATAAACCTATAAATATTAGAAACCACTTTAACCTAATTATACCTACTTAAACTTGCTTTAATTAACTCCCTTAAATAAATGAAATGAACTCTTTAAACAAATAAAACCAAATGCCCCATTTTAGTGGCTTCGTGATTTATAAAACGTGAAAGTTGGAACTTTTCAAGTTGCCACTTGGAGATGAACTTCGAACTTCGATCAGTGTCACTTACCCCTAAAAAGGAAACTTTCCACGTTTCCCGCTCGCTTTCCGAGTGCAAATTAGTTTTCTTTGGCGGCTAATTTAGCTGCGTTTTCTTTTATTTTCTTTTTATTTTGGACACGTTCTAAACTCGCTTCTGACTCAATAAATTAACCGAAAATCCAGTTGGTTATCTACTTTTTTTTTTGTTTATATAGTTCTAGGTCCTATGTCCTTTTTCTAACTTTGGCTTACATAAACTCGCACACACAAACACAATCAGGAAGCGCGGCAGAGTATTAAAAACTCATTAAGCGACCGGCGAGGAGCAGCTTCGGGAGTGTGTCCTATGCTTCCTTTTTTCCCCTTTTTCTTTAATTTATGCAAATATCGACCGCACACACATATGAAGATGAGGCTAAGGCTGAGCCTGAGGATGATGCCTTTCGGTAGCTGCCAAAAAAGTCTGCGGAAAGTGTTCTTCCTTTATTATTTTCAGCTCCTTCCTTTTTTTTCTTATTTTTTGTCCGGTAACTCGGCGAAAGTAAATCGAATGTCAACCGCACACATGCAAGGCGAACACTTAATCAAAAGCACACACCACACACTCGAAAGTCGAGAGAGAGAGAGAGAGCGAGAGGGAGCGGAACAGGTCCTGCGGGGGCGGTGGGTCCTGCAGAGGACTCTTCTGCCTTCTGTCAGAAACACGTGCGATACGTGACCTAGGCCAAGCGTTAAATTCACGCGCCAATGTTCCCGATTTTTACTTTGCTTTCTCCTCTTTTTTTTGTATTTTTTGTTATTTTTTTTTCTTGCGTTAAATTTCGATGTCGAAGAAGGATCTGTTGTGTGAATCTCAACCAATATATATAACCATACACATATATCGACCAAATCCGCTTAGGACAAACTGACGACTGATTCTGCAAGTTGGCCAAAAACTTGGCATTGGCAACGGCGCTCGGCTGGGGCTCGGCAGCAGCCGCAGCTGCCTCATCCTTATCATCCTTCGGCTGTCGTCGTCGTCCTCGTCGTCGTCGTCGTCGTGGTCTCGTCCTCGGCGTTAGCTCCGTTTTCGATATGTCCACGACCTGCCGCACGGAACGAAGAGAGCGCCTAAGAGAAACTCTGTTCCATTTTCCAGGTCGTTTCGCCGGACGAAAGCGCAACTAGTTTTGCCAGCCAGCGACTGGAAGGGAGAAAATGTGTGGCATTGGAAGTGCCTCGATTTTCCACCTCTTGTACCCCTTGTACTCCCTGTAAATATACCGGCACAGCCGCCCGTTTTGTTTGCCCAATTAAATGCCACATATGTCATAAGCATAATAATCTCTGCTCCCCCACACACACTCCTCCTCCTCCTTCTCCTGTACTGGAGCCCCATTTCATCGCTGAAAGCACTTTTTTTTAATTAATCATTAATAAGAGCCACGCTCGGCTGGCGACTAAAGCAGATAAAGGCCACCCCACAATCCGCTGAGTCCTCTGTCCCGCTGAATCCCAAATTGCAGTTGCACTCCGGCAACCGGGAAACCGGGCAACCGGCATTGGGGGCCTTTGATATGTCCGCTTTCGCAGTAGCCGGAGTTCGAGATGGGAGAGGGGAAAGGGGAGACGGGATCCACGGCTCCGGCCGCAATTAGCAAGCGGCGAAAAAGCGACTCAAGCGGTGGCACCCTAACCCCGGCTCAATTGACACACTGAAAAAAAACTTAAATACAAAATATCCATGACTTAAAATAATATTTAATAAATAAATAAAAATGGTTAAATTTTTATTATTTTTATTAATAAAAAAATGAAGCAATTCATTCTAGCAATCGCCTTGTTATTTTTGACCTTTAGTTTTATTTTATTAAATTTTTATTAAAATTCGTTCTAAAATAAAATAGTTTATTTATAATATTTATATTTGAATTTACCTAAAGTATAAACTCTTCTATAACTTTTTTAAATATTTTTTTGTAGCTGCTAAACGTAAAACATAACTAATATTATATAAATATTTTCTATTTAATATTAATATATATATAAATATTTATTAAATGAAATGTTATTTATTTTAAGCTGGTAATAGTAAAACTCAGAGCATTATTTTTTAATAATTATTTATTATAATATATAATAATAATAAATAATATATTTTTAAATAATTATTTATTATAATAAATAATAATAATAATAAATAATAATATTATTATATAGAGTAATAAGTATTTATTTTGTTTATAAAATACATAAATAGGGAATTAAAAATTATTAATTCCATTATTACATAATTATATAATTCCATTAAAAATGTATTGCATAATCTGTTTTTAAAAATTAATGTCGAGACACTATATTCTTTATTTTTGTTAAAAAGCACCGAAAAAAATATTAAATTTATTTACAACTTCTTTATCTATAAAAAAAAATTATAATTATTTGAATAGATAACTTTATAAAACCTTATTTATAAAAAATTCAAATATTGTCCCCTTTTTATTACTTTTATGCAACTTTAATTAATTGTAGTAATAGACTCTTTAAAAATCTTTTTTAAAAAATAGCTTCTTTTTACAAATTTCTTGTACTTTTACTGTTATTGTTTTTTAATTTATATCTTTTTTCAGTGCTGTTCCTAGTCCCTGTCCGATTTCCAGATGCGGCAGCGAAACAGAACCAGATCACGTACTCTGTTTCCCAGGGGGTCGCGGGAAAGACTTTGACTCCGCTGGTAAAATTGCAAAGAAATCTAAAAATAAATAGGGGAACAGAAAAAACTCATTCTTGGACTTTAAAATGCCCTTAATTAGAGAAGTAATATCAATAAACATATAGTAAATCAATTATAAGCATAAGCATAAAAAATAATGTCAAAAGAATATAATCAAAATAAAAAAGTTTATTTAGCTTCGTTTGCGTTTTTCTGCAATCAGAAAATTTTTATAAAACTAATTTTTATATTATTATTTTAAATTCAATTTATATTAAATATATAGAAATTTACTAGTTTGATTTTATAGAGTTTATTTAGAGGTTTTTAATTTCTTAAATATTTTAGTATTACTTTTTTACCATTTTTTTCAAGATTTATTTATGTATTTATTATCCTAGCGCAGCAAGTTCACACTTATAATTGTAGCACTAGTCACATAAAAAAAATGTTACTAAATAATATCAAGCACGTTAAAAAAAAGAAGATAATATAATTGATTTAAAAATATAATTATAAATTATGAAAATTTATATTATTTATAGAATGCATTTATTTACTCTTCTTTTAAAGAGTTTTATATTATATGGTGACCCTTTCCCTGACCTGAGGTATGCTTGCATTAAATTCAAAACTTCTTTTTAACGTTCGTGATTTCATCTATATAAAATCTTAAAATATCTTTGAGTAAGAATTGACCCAACTCCTATCTGGCATACTCCACCTAGTGCAGGGCAATTTCAAACCAGACACCCCACACAACAACCACAACATTCGGCCACTTGGATGTCGCCTCCTTCTACTCCTCCTCCTTCTCATGCGGAATCGATTGTGTAGGCAGGAGGAGCACTATTCCCCGAGTCCCCGAGTTGCTCCGGGTTCCCTGATCTCCCCTTCGCTCTGGGCAATTGACCCGCGGGTCGAGTCCTCCTCCTCCTCCTTCAGCTGCTGCTGCTGGTGCTGCGCCTCAACTGCTTCCATATGCTCGCCGGGTGATGTGCGGTAGTAAATACAATTTACTCCACTCGGTCGCACACACATTCCGATGGCGCATAATTTTATTGGCTTGCCGGCTTGCACTGGGATGCACTGGGATGCGTTCCATTGCGTTCTGCGTTGACTTCGATGACAGCCAACAGAATGAACAGAGTCCCTAGGTGGCACCCTCGCGGGCGTAACATAACCCAACCCTGCTGACCCTCCTCCTCCTCCTTCTCTGGCAGTATCTCCGCATTCTAATGAGATATGGCCCCGGAGTCACTATGCATTTTTCTAGGCCCAACATTTGCAAACAGCATGAGGATCGTGGAGGAAGGGCAGGACAACCATCTGCCAACGGCAACGCCCATGGGTCATATCCATGAGGTGCCCCCCTCTTGTTCCGGCACTGGAAAAAATGTATGTTAGAACTTATAAATAAATAAGTATAAATAAAAAAAAAATCAGAAAAATTCAGAAAAATTCCAAAACGTATTTTTAAGTTTATTAAAGTAATTAGTTTCTATTTTATGTCTTAAATATAAGTTTCAGTAAAATTTCTGAAATTTCCATGAGAAAAATTCAAGTATTTAAAACCTTTATTACATTTATTGTTTTATTTATTTATTTAATAATAGTAGCAAAAGTCTGCTATAGTAAGCCATACCCTTACCTCTGACCGAAGAAGGGAGTGTTTTTTAAAGATGTGCTCCGACTCACATCAAGTGGGCAGAGGTAAGTATAAGTGTCTTAAGACATTATTAACATTTAAATCTAAGGACATTACATGTAACAAAAAATAAAATTTATTATACAAGGAACATAAAATGCCAAAAGGATCATGCATCTCAAAATTTGTTTTGCAGGTCTCAAGAGCAATAGGCCAATAGTGTCGCGAAGGCCTTGCTTAAATTTATTTGAAACTTCGTGCATGCAAATATTCTATACTTAAAACTTAAAAAGTTTTAACTAAATTTTTAAATTATTTATCTTGATTAAAAACAAAAAATGTACAAAATGGAATGGTACTTCTTAAAAATAGTTCTGAGGAAATACCATCGTTCAACTTGGCTTCTAATTTTTCAGCTTATCTTATGTCTCGAAAGGATTATCCAAAAATAAACTACTGAATAGCTTAAAATTTGGGAAGTTATCACCAAATCTAAAAAATATATAATTTCACAAATGGCATCTTTGAGAAAGATAAGTCAAGATGTATTAAGATAAACACTTAAAAGTAGATTTTTAAGATTTAATATATGATCGTAAATATAAACTGTAAAATACAGCTTGAGGTAAGCCTAAAAACTCCACTGTAAATATTTTCCACAGATCCCCAAGTAAGATTTCCTTTGTTTATACATATATCTTAAATACTTTTATATATTTTAAATACTTATCCCCAAGTTTTTACAAATAATTTTCCATAAGTATTTTTGAAGTCTATCCTTCAGCTTTGAATTTATATATTTTGATTTAATTTTACTCAAAATCAGTTAAATTTATAACATTAAACCCCACTTTTGTTCACAGTGCACCGGCACTTATGGTCTGCATATGAAATCGCGCCCATAATCAGCAGGGACACGGCGAACTCTGGGCTCGCATTGTGACTCTCTGGGATCTCCCCGGCCGCTGGCAGAAATGCTAATTAGGCGTAATTCGCATAAAATTCGCAAACATTTGCTGTCACCGGGAGGAGCGAGTCGCTGCAGTGATGGCTGCGCTCTGGCGTAGCTTTTGATTTACGAGTTCCAGGACGCGTACAAGGACCCAAGGCTGCCAATCTGACCAATCCGGCCTATCAACGGCTCATCAACGGCCGCGAGGAGGACCCACCTTCCAATCAGCGGTCCATCTGTCATCAGCTCTCCCTCAGCTTAATTACTAAGTGTATGGGTGTGTAAGCCGATATGATTCAGTTTATTATGGGTTTTCGGTTGTTGGTTTTTGATTCAGGAGTTAGGGAACTCCATGGCACAGATTTAAAGGTATGAAATTCTTATAATTAAGGAAATGAAAGGGTGATAATTCGGGAAATTAATAGACATTCCTATAATTTACCTCATTTATTTATTTATATAAGACTAATAACAAGTTAAAACTTAAATCTTATTAAATAATACTTTACATTTAAAAGTTGATTTAGCATTTTTTCAATTGATGCTTTGCGATGTATTGAAATTATTGAATTTTTCACTAGATTCTTGTTTTCTTAAAAAAAAAAACAATACATAGAAATTATAAATTAGCTCTTAAACAACCCTAAATAAATGATTCCCTTTATTTGTCAATAGACAAATTTGTTGGAAAAATATTTTAAACAATTCCTTTGGGATTTTTTTTTTTGCCAAATAGATCTGCAAACGTTAAAGAAAAATATAAAGCAAAGTCTCTATAATGAATCGTAATCCTAAATTGCATTATTTTTATGGCCAATTATTTTTTAAAAATTGCAATGCTTAATATAGAAAGGAGACAGCTATTCCAAAGAGAAATCAATTAAGTGTAGTGTTTAGTGACACTTTTATTAAATGAAATCAAGTACCTTTCCAGCTTACAGTTTCGCTTTTTCACCCATTTTAACTAAATTGAGTAAGTCTCTCCAGACAGATGGAAATTGATGAAACCATTGGCAGTTGTTTGTGTTAATTAAGCGGCCAAGTTGTTGGGCAGGACTTTCGGGCGCGACTCACGATTTCCATCGAGTTTGGCATAGTTTCCTTGGGCGGGCATTATTCACTTAGCGCCAGCACTTGGCATACCCAACACCGCGGGGTGGCCACTATTGTCGTGCCGCCTCCATTGTCGCATCCTCTTGAAAGGATTTCAATGTCACACCGCAACTGTTCCCAGGCACGGTCCATTACATTAACCCACGGGCGCATCAAGTTTACCACAAAAGCGACGAAAATGAAAATTCATGAAAGTTTATCGCACCGCCCGCTCCCAAGCGGATCCAGGAGCAGATCCGGAGACATGGATACGAGAGGCTCCACTTTTGTGGTCAATTAACGGCCCTCGGCCGCCAGCCTCGAGTTTGTTTTTGTGTAATGAATTTAAATGACCCACTGCGCCGGCTCATCAAGTGCTGCAAAGTGTTTTCCAACAGGACGCGGAAGGACAGCAGCCCGAACTCCTGCCTCAGCACTCTAAGCCCGCCCAGATCCTCGCGCTCGCACTCCCTGTGACAGCACCTGTCGCCGAAAAATTTCCAACAATTTGGCTAATGACTTCTATGGCGGTCAGGGGCGGGCCAGGCAGAGTTGCTAAGTAGAAACATATAATATATGTTATTATGAGGAAAAAAAGTTGGCTATTTAATAAAATATAATAAAATTTTTTAAAAATAATATTAAAATACAAAATAAGTAAAATAAAATTAACAAAATATTACATTAGAAAAAAATATTTGTTTTAAAAGAACGTAAAAGAAAACGATGTTGATTTTAAATCTCTTTAAAAATCTCTTCAAAAAGTTATTCCCCTTAAAAAAAAAACTTTTTTTATGGCATAAAGGTCCTTGAATTATTTTTGGACCCTCTTTTGAATATATTTTTGAATATTGGAATTGAAACTTATTGAAGAAAATGTTTAGCATACTTTTAGACCGTTTTTTGTAAGGTTTCAAATAACTAAAGTAGTTTCGAAGGCTTTCTAAATCGCTTAAAATGAAGAATTTAAGCTTAGATAGAGACAAACACTATTCCTTAATTCTTTAATATATTTTTTATATGTATGTACGTAAGCAATTATTCCTTAAGTCTTTTATATTTTTTTTTATATATGTACCTAAGCCAATTAAAAGAAAATACTCAAAGTTTGGCTTGAAAACAGCCGAGGGGACATTCTAGAAGCGGCCTGGCCCTGAGTTGAGTGTAAATACCAAATTAATTATATTCCATGCAGAGAAATTAATCAAGCGGAGCGTTGGCCAAACCAAAACCAACTACACGCTCCCAATGAACTCTATTTAACCCCAAAAACAAGCCACGCCCCCTCAGCCACGGCACAGGTGTGAGCCGGAGTTGTGCCCAGCTTGCGGCCATTTCATTAATCACACTCAACACTTAGCAGGAGTCTGGGACCGGGACTTGGACTCTGGCCCCGGGTCTGGGTCTGAGTCTTTGTCTGGGTCTGGAGCTGCAGCTTTGCTTTTTGGGGCGGGGGCAGAAGGTAAGCCTGCCCGTGGCCAATGTCAAATGGTTTCTCGGGGGCCCTGACTGAGCCAACTACCGATTATTTATTATTGTGCATATTCAAAGCGCTTCGAGTACCCTTGAAACAATCAAAAGTATTTTAAACAATTTTTTTTTTCTAATAATGCTCAAATTAAAGTTCGGAGATCTTGAAATATATATGTAATATAAATCCAATATAAATCCAATATAAAAACTACCTTATTTTATTAACAATAATAACATTTCATAAATCAACATTTTTTCTATTTAAAAAATAATAATTAAAAAAAAAAAACTAAAATTATTAAATATTTTCTCCCCTGGAAAATAAGAATTAAAAAAAAAAAAAGTTCATTCCTCCTTATACAATTTAAATTGCATACTTTCAGGCTCATTTTCCATAAAGTTATGTCCCATGCTATATTTTTAAGGAAGGTTTCCATAAAAAATGCTATAAAACTGCTGTAATATAAATTTTTAGTTTCTGCTTTTCTCCGCTATGAGGCAAAAAGCGCTGGCGTCATAATCGAAACTTGGTTTTTTATACCAAAGAGCTTTCACTCAATTTTTATGGAAACAAATGAGTTTTATAACTCAAAGTCTTTATAGTATAAAATAAGTTTATAGCAAAACCGTCGGTAAGAATGTACCCAATTTGTGAAAGCAGTCTGATTGGTCCGATTGGACTGCTTTCCTTACCGACGCCCGGGCAAAATTTGAAATTTTGAATTTGAACTAACGGCCGATTTTAGGAGGGAGCTCGAAGGGGTTCTGCAGCGATTACATAAACATGCTGAATTTGTTTTTGTTTTCCCCCGGCCACAGGTGCTTCGCCACGGAAGCCACCCCGAAGGTGCGGCCCATCAACAAGATCCTGATTTCCAACCGGGGGGAGATCGCCTGCCGTGTGATCCGCACCGCTCGGAAGCTAGGAGTTCGCACCGTTGCCGTATTCTCGGATCCGGACGAGAAGAGTCTGCACACGCAGCTTGCGGATGAGGCGTACCGTGTGGGCGAGGCCGCCTCCTCCGCGAGGACATCTTGAGCATAGCCAAGAAATCGGGCGCACAGGCCATTCACCCGGGCTATGGCTTCCTCTCCGAGTCCTTGGAGTTCGCGGAGCTGTGCCAGCGGGAGGGCGTCATCTTCATGGGTATTAAGAGCACGAGCAAGGCGATCATGGCTGCTGCCGGAGTGCCCATCATCAATGGCTACCATGGCGAGGATCAGTCCGATGAGTGTCTGCAGAGGGAGGCCCAGATCATTGGCTTTCCGCTGATGATCAAAGCCGTGCGTGGTGGCGGCGGCAAGGGCATGCGAATTGCTGAGAAGCCGGAGGACTTCCTCACAGCCCTGAACTCTGCCCGCACCAAATCCCAGAAGTCCTTTGGCGACAGCTCGGTGCTGCTAGAGCGGTATGTCCGCTCTCCCCGCCACGTGGAAGTCCAGGTCATTGGCGATGCTGTTTACCTGTGGGATTGGGACTGCTCCATGCAGCGCCGTCACCAGAAGATCATTGAAGAGGCGCCAGCGATAATTGTGGAGATTTATCAGTCTTTTTCACTGATCCTCTAACCTGTGCTTCCTCCCCAGCCTGGCCTGTCGGAGGAGCTGCGACGCGAACTGGGCGAGGCCACTGTGCGAGCTGCCAAGGCCGTGGGCTATGTTGGAGCCGGCACTGTGGAGTTTATTCTGGACAAGGAGGATCTGTCCTTCCACTTCATGGAGATGAACACACGCCTGCAGGTCGAGCATCCCATCTCGGAGATGATCACTGGCACCGACCTGGACGAGTGGCAGATTCGCATTGCTGCCGGCGAGCCCCTGCCGCTCAAACAGTCGCAGATCACCCGCCGTGGCCACGCCTTCGAGGCCCGCATCTATGCCGAGAATCCACGGGGAGGTTTCCTGCCCGGAGCAGGACCACTGCGTTACCTGTCGACGCCCCAGCCTAGTGCCGACGTGCGCGTGGAGACGGGTGTCCGCGAGGGTGACGAGGTGTCTGTGCACTATGATCCCATGATCGCCAAGCTGGTCGTGTGGGGCGAGAACCGCTCCCAGGCGCTCAACTCATTGATTGCCCGGCTGGGCGAGTACCACGTAAGTTGATGTCACAATTGTTGCTTTCCGGGAATTAATCTTAGTTTTTAAATTGATTTTAGATCTCTGGCCTCGAAACGAACATCAATTTCCTTATCGATAAGGTGCTATATCGGTGCTTATAATTATCTGATTTCTCGTTTAGTTTATTATTCCGAGTTGTGTTTGAATGATATTTTGGAAGTTTTACAAACCAAAGAAACTGATGTAAACTATATCTTAAGTGAAATTACCAAATTTAAATATTCATATAAATTGCTCTGTCGTAAGTTCTTAAAAAAAAGTACAAACTAATAAGTCAGAGATGAACATACATTTCCTTTTTAGCTAATCACATACTTTTAGACTTTGTTGACTTTCCCGAAATAATACCCAAATACAAAGAAAATGGGCTTTTCAATTTAAGAGTACCGTCTGGGAACAGTGATGCATATCGTGCGATCGTATCCCCCAAACCCGAATCGTATATCCTGTGTGAAAGTGTTTACAAATATTTAAGCAGTTCGTTTTCAAGTCTTGATTTGACCTATAATAGGGAATTAGGAGTCGTTACTGATTTTATCTATACAGCTATAATAACACCAGCCTTTAAGTTACCTTTGTCACAATGGCCTTTCTCGGACCCGCTAGTTCCAGCCGAGGTGCGCAAGAAATTTCCTTGGTTTTATGCCATTCCATGGGAGACTCCAAAAAATAATGACGATCGCACTTTTTCGGTATGTGCCCCGGAATGGGAGGACGAATTACTAATGCAGCAGCCGAAATCCATTGAGATTATTAAGCTAATGAATCACATACGCCAGCAAAATGGCGAAAGTTTGCCTAAATTAACCCACTACATGCTAAAGACGGTGGTTCTCAATCAACTTCCCATTATTAACTGGCAAAGGGACTGGGTCAGTCTACTCAGCGAAATGTGGACCCGACTGGCGGACAATTTAAGTGCCGGAAGACTCGACTCGTTTCTGTTTGAGGGACTAAACCTTCTGGATTGTATGGACTCCGAAGAACTTGCCCAATGTGCGGCTACCATCCGGCAGCTACTCTTTAAAATTCTCGAGGCTCGTTACAACAATACCCGAAATGATGCAGAGACACTTTTTGGCATTCATCTCGAGTAAGAAGGTTGGTTTTTGGTTTTAAACCACGAAAACTTTTGTTAATTTTAATTTCGTTTGTTTTTAGAATAATAAGTGCTTTTGTTGAATCTAAAAAACATAAGAGAAATCATTGAAAACAGCATTTGGTATTAATTTGTCTTCAGAATAGACACTCTCTCTACTATCTGTTTTAAAAACTACAGCACTGTAATCCAATAATAAAAAAGAAATGCTTCAGACTTATATTCCAAGAGTTTTTATACGTATATATTAATTTGGCTTAACTGCTTAATACAATAAACATAAATATCAATGAATGACATCACATAATTCAGAAGTTCATCTCTCACAAAAGAAAATAATATCATTTAGGGGATTCCCCTTTAAAACATCCCATTCTAAAAATCACCAAGGATCTAGGTGCGCCTTTTGATGATTGCCATGTTAGCCAGTTGCAGGATACGATTGAAATCGACCTTGACATGGGCGCGCCAATATTTACAGCGTCCCCAGATGACGGCAGGATAGTTGGGACTGCTTATACCGTGAAAGATGCGGGCAATGTTCCGGCCACTGAACGTATTGTCCGGATACATGTTGATCAGTGAGTGGACATCATCCGTGATGCTCTCGTCGGGCACATTGCTTGGCTAATAAATAATATTTGTGTTATTACGAATGAAGTAATAAAAAAAATAACATTATTCACCTCTACTTCCAGTTCTAGATCCTGCGGATAATCATTGAGGAAATAGTTGCGCACTATAGCCTTCAGCTGCTCGCCGCGATCCTGCGGGAAATCAGCACTGCAGCACTGGCTGCAGGAGCTATAGGCCACAGCCGCCAGGCCATGGGCCACATACTGCAGTTGGATGAGCTGAGTGCGCTCCTGCTTCACGGAACGTGTGTACAGCGTGTCCAGAGCGCTGTCAATCTCCGTTTCCGTAAAATCACCCGGCACTTTGATGCGAAAGCCCAGATCGTAGAAACTCACCGTGATGGGCGATCGTTTGGGAAAGCCATTAACTTGGATAGAATTCAAGAAGTTGTGTGAGATAGATACTCATTAAGGAAAAGTCACAACTTACCTTTTACCCATTCAAGATCCTTCAGCTGGTACTTGACCACGCCGCTGTTCCAGCCGATACCAGCGGCTATATCGGTCACAGAAAACTCTATAATGTTGGCGTCTTCCTTGAAGGTCTTGTCGCGTATCTGCAAGGCAATGGCCATGGCCAGAGGGGGACATTCCTTGGCTGCGTGCCTGAGGAGTAGAAATTGGTATTTTCTCAATTGAGTCTTTCTTCCACATAATACTCACTTGAGGTACTTGGGTCCGCCGTAGGATATCACCTTGGCCATCACATACGCTGAGCTGAGCACGCTAATGCACCAGCGCGGATCCAGCTCCATGTAGCAGAGCAGCGTGGATATATTCTCCGCCGGAATGTCCAGCATTTCGACGGTCTTCTCCACAGAGAAACCAATCTCATGACCAGGGCACACATGATCTCTGGGACCATCTGGTACCTCTGGCACAGAAACAGTTCCCTTGGCCAGCTCCTTGTCGCAGCTGCAAGGCACAAAGACCTTTTGCAGCAGCTTACGGATCACATGGCGATCGATGGAATTGGCATAGACATGCCGACGCAACTCACTCTGGTCACCGCCCTTGGAGTCCAAAAAGAGGTGGCAGTGTGACGTCAAGCCATCGCGTCCCGCGCGTCCTATCTCCTGGACATAGCTCTCGAAATTACGCGGCATATTGTAGTGGATGACGGCTCGTATATCGGGCTTATTAATGCCCATGCCAAAAGCGATGGTGGCCACCACGATGCGCAGTTCGTTGCCCATGAAGGCTTTTTGTACGGTACGGCGTCTGGAGGCAGGCATGCCCGCATGATACGGTTCTGCCTGCCAGTTGACCCGTTTGCGCTTTTTGCCCTGCTCCTGGGCGGGCTGCCTGCGGTCCTGCACGCAGGTTCTTATAAAGCCAGCGATCCGTTCGCACTCGTCACGCCGTGTGCAGTAGATAATGATGGATTGGCAGGGCTCGAAACTGTATGGGATTGAGTATGTGTAGGATTAAGGATTAGGAGTCAAAGATAGGGCTAGTCTTACCGTTCACTGTTTAACAAAAGCAACAGGGCAGCATCTCGATTCTCATCCTTGGAAACGGACAACACCAGGTTATCTGGCAATGGGGTGTCACTGATCACGCCCCGCTCTCCATCAGCGATGCCCAAATGACTGATGATGCTCACTCGCGTGGGCAGCGTTGCGGTGGCCGTGAGTCCCAGCACCGTGTGCACGCCCAGATTCTTGCGCAGCACCTTGCAGATCATCAGGTAGCTGGGACGGAAATTGTGGCTCCACTGGGACACGCAATGCGCCTCATCAATGCAGGCGAACGCAATGGGCGGCAGCTGCCGCAGAATGGCCCCGAAACCTGTGGCACGCTCCCCGGAAACCACGGCCTCCGGCGAGACCAAGAGAATGTCAATCTCCCCGTTGGCTATCATCTGCTGGATCTTGATGCGCTGCTGCGGCGTCTGGTTCGTGTGTAGGCAGTGGGCGCGCAGGAAGTGCGGTACGCCGGTGACCTGGTCCTCCATCAGCGACACCAGCGGTGAAATGACCAGCGTGATGGCTCCCAGCTTGCGGCTGTATAGGTAGGCGGGCAGCTGGTAACACAGCGACTTGCCGCTGCCCGTGCTGAGGGTAACGAGCGAGGAAAGCCCGGAGAGGGTTCGCATAATGGCCCGATCCTGTCCCTTCCTGAAGTTGCTGTGGCCGAACATGTGCAGGGTCTCCAGCACCTCGGGGGTGGTGTCCTGGACCGTTCCGTCTGGCAGGAGATCATAGAGCGGCCTAACGCCGCCATGCTGGCTGCGATTCGAAGAGGCGGTGGTGGTATCCAGGCCAGCCTGCTTGAGGAACTCCTCGGGAATTTTGTGGCCCACGTAAGTTTTAATGGGAGACGCGGGCTTTTCCTCGACGTCCTTTTGACTTAGCGAGGCTTCCACGGCAGCATCTAGGGCCTCGAAATCAATGTCCGAACCATCGATGGACCAGTCAGGATCCGGATGATGCTGCTGCTGACTCTCCTCATCGCCGCTGCTTTCGTCATGCGAATCTTCATATTCCGCCTCTGGCAGCAAGATGGCTGAATTGGCCGCCTGCGGCAGCCTGGAAATGTTGCGACTGTGGGCAACCATAGCGCCCTGGCTGGCCATCTCCTGGGCCTCGGCGAGCGTGGGAAAGGGCGAGGGATCCTCCTCCAGCTGAGCGGATAGCGGCAGCAGGCTGTCGCCCTTCACCTTGCACTGCTGGGCAAAGTGACCCACGCCGCCGCACTGGAAACAGGTGAGGACGCCTCCATCGCAACCGCCCATGTCCATGTCTGGGCCACTGAGGGCAGCCACTCGTTTCTTGTGCCGCCACTGCTGCTTCTTGTACTTGCTGAAGTTCACCGTCTTCTTGCCGCGCGCAAATTTCTTCTTCTGGATATTAATCGTGACGAAATTCTCGTTCAATTTGCCGGCGGCAATTCGCTCCTCCATCTTCTTGCGGGCAGCCACTCGCTTTTCGTCCACTTGAATGGCAGTTCCTCCTCTTCCTCCACTTGATCCCGCCAAGGGAGCCGTTGCAAAGGTGCTGATGTAACGCTGAGCTGTGGCATCAGCCTTTTCGAGTTCCTGCGGATTAATGCGGGGCACGGAGGTGATGTCACCCGCCTCCAGGGCCAGCACGTACTTGAGATCTTCGGGATTTAAGGGCTGTCCCTGCTGCTCTTCTTCTTCTGGGGGTTCCGGAGCAGATTTGGCTATAGCAGGCGTCTTTTTGGAGTTCCTTGGCTTCTTCTCCGCTTTGACTTTGGGTTTCTTCTCCGCTTTGACTTTGGGTTTCTTCTCAGCCTTGGGTTTGGCTTCCGCCTTGGCTTTCGCGGTTTGCCTTTTTCCCGCTGCCTGTTTGCGCTTTGCCTTCTCCTTTTTCAGCTTCTCGGGCTCGTAGGTGGCATCATCAGCCTCCTCATCGGCGGAGAAATCTGGACCTATTGGCTCTTCGGGGACCTCTGTCCCAGGGTCAAGCTCAGCTGCCGTTGGAGCTGCTACTTCTTTAGCTCCTGCCACTGTGGGCATTATCCTGCGTCGCTTGGCCAGCTGTCGGTACTCCTGCGGCTCCGGTTCCTCTTCGCTTTCAGCCACCACGGAATCGGAGTCAGAATCGGTTGCCTGCTCAACAGGAGGAGGATTCTGGCTAATGATGGGCTTCTGAACAGGTTCCACCATCTGCAAGGAGTTCTTTACCGGCTCCACCTTCTTCTCCTCCTCTTTAACAGTAGGCTTTAGTTTGCTTAAATCCAGATTGGCCAGACCAAAGTTGGTCTTCTTCGGAGGACCACCGTTGTTGTTGGGTTCCGCCGCAGTTGTGGTCACCACCTCCAGACCGTTTTCGTTTGTATTGCGCTG
This sequence comes from Drosophila punjabiensis, assembly GCA_008042585.1. Lineage (NCBI taxonomy): Eukaryota > Metazoa > Arthropoda > Insecta > Diptera > Drosophilidae > Drosophila > Drosophila punjabiensis. Next base: position 58,173 of record VNJR01011870.1, on the reverse strand, counting down.
AAGCCAGCCATCGTCTACCTGCGTTTTGATGGCTTCCTTGAACAAAGTAGGGGTGGCCATCAATAACTCCTTCTCCTTGTATTCCTGGGCCTTCCTCAGCAATATGGTCTCGAAATCGGGCAGCTCCTCGGCTATATCTTTGTCATTCAGCTGATTAAGCGAGGTGGAGGTGGAGGTGCTGGAGGCATTGAAGGAGCGATGCGAGAGCGGCTTGCGGGGATTACGCTTAGCGAATCCTCGCGTGGACTGGAAGAGCTTGGCACTCAAACTTGGCTTGAGACTGGCGGCAGGGGCCGGCTTCAGCTGCTTTCCCTGCTGCAGCAGCGGAGCGGAGAGGGAAGCCTCCAGAGGCTGCGGTGGCTTCAAACTCACATTGTCTCCCCAGGCCTTACGGTTGATGGCCAGCTCCTCCACCGCCTCGAACTGTCGTATAACATGATTCTCGTCCCGATTGGCCAGATTGGTAAGTGCTTGCGGATTGGGTAGCTCCTGGAGATTGGAGAAGGCCCCGCTGCCGCCCGCCTGTGGCTCCACCAGCGCAGCTATATCCAGCGGCAGTTGAGGGCCACCATTCACACTGAGGTCCTGGTCGTAGTCCAGCAGGCTGACACCCAGCTCGCTAGCCTGTGACATCTCCAAGACGTCGTAGCCATCCTCGTCGCAGAGCACATCGTTGAGGGTCTCCTCCAGAAAGGAGGTCTTCAGCTTGTAGTACATCTTGTACGAGTCCCGAATCTCCTGGCTGGCCTCCCGTATGTCATACTGCTCTCCCACAAAGGATCAGGTTTTATTATGTATTCCTAATGGTTTTCTCTCAACTCTCACCTTCGAAGGCACTCGTCCGTTTTTCTTCTTGAAATCCTTTTCCCACAACTTGACGCGCAGCTTGTACTTTTGGTATTTCTGCTTGAACACATCCTCCATGGCGGCGACGAAGACTTTCTGCAATAGTTATTAACATTTATAAAACGAAAAACATTTGCAAAACAAAATATTCCAGAGAAACTAATACGAATGCAGCTGTTTTCCGCTGAGCGCGCGCTTTTTGGTCAGTGCTGCCAGACCAGTGTAGGTTTCAAGCGTTGCCAGACGACCGACTAAAGTACAGTGAATATCGTTGTATAATGGAAGTTACACTTTATTATTGAATCTTTAAAAATGTATTATAAATAAAAAGCCAGTTTTACAACAGCAAATAAAATTACTTTAAATATTAAAACAATAAGAATATATATATTTTTTGATTTGCATTGCTGTTACATTGTAAATTCTTTAAAAGAAATATATTAGAAATAAATTAGAAACAAGAAAGGAAGCTAACTATGGCAGCTATATGATATAGATGTCTGATATTTATGAACTTTAAAACAAAATTCTGAAATAATATAAAATGCTTTTATCTCAAAGTAGGAGAAGGTATGTTAAAAACTAACGTTATAATTCTTTTTTCTAAAAATATCCCGACCGGTTCTAGGGCAGCGCTATATGATATAGTAGTCCGATTTTTATACAATTAAATCAAAAAATCTGAAACAATATCTAAAGCTCATAACCGAGAGTTGATCAAGATATGTTAAAAAACAGTAAAGTTATAATTTTTTTCAACAAATTTACGGATTGTTTGTATGAAAGCTATATGATATAGTTGACCGATCCGGCTCGTTCCGTTTTATGTACGAGTAAGAGTATATAAAAGACTATATGCAAAGTTTCATTCAGAAAGCTTCAAAAGTGAGGGTCTAGTTTGCGTTGAAACGGACAGACAGACAGACATGGCTAGATCGACTATATAGGTATACTTTTTAGAGTCGGAGATGACTCCTTCACTGCGTTACAAACTTCTGACTGAAATTATAAAACCCAGCAAGGGTATAAAAAGTAAAATAAATCCCATTTAAATAAGATCAACTTTGTGTTCGTTTTGTTTTTATTTGTAGTAAAAAATATCCAAGCTTGGCCGTTGCAAAATGCAGTTCTCACAATGATGCTACATAGGTAAATGTGACTCGCAAGGGGCTTCCCTTGCCAGAAGAAGAACAACTCAAGAATACAAAGAATACGAGGCGAATAGTCGGAGAACAAAGCGGTGGAGCAGAAGGAGCAGGAGCAGGGGCAGGGATCAGGTTAGGCAGGACGAAAGGAAGGGCGAGAATGTAAACAGTGGTGCTGATGCTGATGGGAAAGGGGGGCGAGCGCCTACATGAGTATCAGGGCAATCTCCTCCGGCTGCATCGATGGGCAGCGCCAGTTGTACAAATAGTACTGCAGGTTGCCGTCACCGGCGCCAAATTTGAGCGGCGCAAAGTACTTCTTGTTCTCCATGAGGTCGAGGGCATTGTACACGTCCATCTGGACATTTCGAGCCGAGATCAGGGCGTCGTTCATCAGGTCCAGCCACGGGGTCTTCGTGGACACGTTGTAGAAGGAGTAGGCGGCGCGCACCGTCTTGTGCACCGGATGGTGCATCACCGAAGAAGGCAGACAGTAGTAGCTGGTCAGGTCCGTGATGTTGCCCTTCTCGTCCGCCACCACGAAGCAGTCAATGATGCCCTCCTTGGGCGTGAACCAGTGACGGAACTCCTCCTTGCTGAACACCGGGCAGAGCTGAAACCGCTTCAGGTAGTCCTCCAGCAGCTTGTGCGCTTTGTCCATGTCCTTGGCCGTGATTCGGCGATAGCCCTTGGTCTTGGGCTGATCGGGCAGTTTGTACAGCTTCATTGTGCGCTGCATGGTCATGTTTCGGGCCAGATGCGAGAAGCGCACATCCACCAGCTTTTTGGGGTTCAGCGAACGGTGCCAGTAGCGACAGGTGGCCACGGGCGTCGGCAGCACCACACCGGCCGTGTAGGCGGCCTGGAATATACCCGTCAGGTTGACCCGGCGTGTGATCTCGCGGATGAGAACCGGCGCCACACGCTTGCTGCGCAGTTTCTTGTGCACGCACAGGAAGTTGATGTCCACCACCTTGAGCACCTTGTCGTAGGCCTTCAGCTTGCTGGGTATGGCCGAGATGAAGCCGACCAGCTTGCTGGATTTCTCCACACGCACGCCCACATGCCAGTCGCGTTTCCAGCCCGGCGGCTGCAGCGACCACTTGAGGAACTCCGGCTGATAGTCGAACCGGAACATGGCATCATCATCCTCCACATAATTCTCGTTCAGCAGCGTATACAGCTCCTTGAGGTCGTTGGCATCGTTCAGGTCCAGGGTCACCCACTTGAAGCCGCCGGGCAGAGTGTAAGGCTCTGCACGGATTTCGCTAACCTCCTTGTTCGGCTCGATGCACTCGTTAGTGGTCACCTGCTCGTCCAGCTTCGGCACCGGCTGTGTGGACCAAAAGGCAAACTTCTTGGCCATCTGGCGGGTGCTGGCCATCGCCTCGGAGACGGCCTGTAGCAAGGCCTGCTTGTCTAGGAAACGAAAGGCAGGAAAAGTATCGATTTTAATTCAAATCATAATGGCTCCCTCCTCCCCCTCCTTCTATAGTTATTCCAACTCGAACTGCTCTCTCTATAAACTAAGCAAGTAACCACCCCATTTTCCCCCCAATTTTTCATGACATTAAACTAGTTTCCTTTAATCAACAAAAAAATTAAGTATAATGCCAAAATTGGGGTGATTAACCATGATATCATGAACTCAGCCAAGGTTGACTGTAAGCTCAGCTTAAGTGGGAAATCCATTTTAGAATGTTCTTTATTTGTTTTAAAGAATTTATTAAAAAAAAATTGAGCTCAAAGGAGTTTATAAATTTGAGTAAAAACTACTATTAACTAATGGCTTTAAAATATTATTTAAAGTGAAATAATCAATAAGTAAATTATTTCTACTGGCGTTCTATAATAATTTCTGTTTTTCTGGAATATAAACAAAATAGTTTAAAGTCAAACCCCTAATTATAACACTCAATCCTCTCACAAAAGTTCTTAATTATCAAAGTTTTCCAAAGATAAGTTTTACTGTAGTTCCCAACCCGAACCTAACCTCATTTTTGGACCGCCCCAAGGAGTTGGCTCCTAGAAACTAGGATTTGACCAGTCTCCGGCTAAGCTAACCGTACTTACTTGCATCTAAGGCCACTGAAGCCTCGTTCTTGGCCTGCTCGTCCGCCTGCTCTGAGTCCTCGTTTTCGGCCAATTCCAATGCCGATCCCGGTTCGGAGATCTTTAAGCCGGCAACAGCCTTTTCCAGCATCTCCTCTGTGGCGGCGGCCATCTCCTTGGCCTTCTGCTTCAACTCCTGGCCAGGCTGGTCCTCCGCATTGTCGTTCGGCATGTTCCGGCACCGCTGTCTTTTAATAATTTGGCAAATTAAAAATTTCAATGAAATTGCAAAACTACAAGGGCAGCAGCTGACTCAAAAAGCAGTGTGGCCAAAGGCGGGCCAGGCGAAAAGCCATCAGCACTGGAAATGGGATAGCAGAAACTATCGGATAAAAATCAAACTTTAATGTTTTTCACATTTTTTTAAAATGGAATTTGTTTGATGAATTTTCTTAGGTATTGAAGATTGATCTATCAATTTCTGGCATTATTTTTAATATTTAAAATGACTTTCCATTTATTTTTATTTATTATTTTTGGTTTATTTGAATGCACTCTATCTGGCCACACAGATTTTGATAACATTGTTCGGCGTATTGTTTGGATTAGTTTCGTATTAGTTTATATAGAACCCGACCGAGCATGCAATGTGGCGATTTCAGTCGCTGATAAGCACTGGGACCCCGCATCACTCAACCACCGACTCCCACACCCAACGTCTGCGATGGCGACTGCCACAAAGAAGCGCCTGAGGATCGTGGCCGCCGCACTTCTGGCTCTGATCCTTCTGGTCTATCTGTACAGGGCGGTCAGCGTTTCTGCTGGTGGGATGCCTTCCCTTTCAGCCAGCGAAGAAGTGCAGGCCCGCTGGCCGCCCACGGAGAATTCGCTCCAGCGAAGCCTGCAGATGGCCTATGAGGAGCAGAGCTCCCTGATCCGGGAGCAAAAGGAGGAGCTGCAGCGTACGCGGGAACACTTGGCCCAGTTGGAGGAGCAGATCCGTAGTCTGCAGACCAGCACGCCGCGGAAATACCAGAAGGTCAAGTACCTCAACTACAAGAACAGGAAGCGGATCCTCATCACCGGCGGAGCTGGCTTTGTGGGCTCTCACCTGGTCGATGATCTGATGGTTCAGGGTCACGAGGTCATTGTGGTGGACAACTTCTTTACGGGACGCAAACGGAATGTGGAGCACTGGCTGGGACACGAGAACTTCGAGCTGATCCATCACGACATTGTGAATCCGCTGTTCATCGAGATCGATGAGATTTACCATTTGGCGTCGCCAGCCTCGCCGCCCCACTACATGTACAATCCGGTTAAGACCATCAAGACCAACACCATGGGCACCATCAATGTGCTGGGTCTGGCCAAGCGCGTGATGGCCAAAGTTCTGATTGCCAGCACTTCGGAGGTGTATGGAGATCCCACAGTGCATCCACAGCCGGAGACCTATTGGGGCCACGTGAATCCCATTGGTCCAAGGGCCTGCTACGATGAGGGCAAGCGCGTCTCCGAAACTCTGAGCTATGCGTATGCCAAGCAGGTGAGCTGAAATGTTATTGTATTACATATATTCGTGTCCCTATTATATCTTTGTGTCATAATGAAACCATTAGGTTACAAAAGCCATTAAGTCTGTGATTCCCTGGCCATATTATCAGTGGGTGACTGTTGCTTGCTGGAATTTCATCACATTCTTGTTTTCTGGCCGAAAAAAAAGGTTTCTAATCTTGAAGAGTCCCAAAGTTGACACATAAAATGGTACAGGGAGGGGCACAGAAAGACGTTTCTTTTGTTTTTTAAGTCACTTGAAAATGTGGTTGAAAATGATAAAATATTTATGTTTGAAAATTTCGTTCTTTTCGGGGTAGAAAAGCATACTTTTGAACTCCTTTTCAAGGGATTCTAGAAAAACACTAACAGATTAATATTATATAAATTTCTCGATTTAAAAATAAAAATTAAACATTACTAATCTGGGAATTATTCGTTCTTTTGTTATAAATATAAAACAGAAGAGTAATGATTAACTTTCAAGCTAAAAAACGAGGTTACATTCCATGTAACCATCAAATCAAACCGGCAAATAAAGATATCTAGCTGATATCCAGAATTATAGCAGTTCTTTCCTGATTCCATCTGCAGTCGGGCGTTAAATGATCTCAATTGGAATGTCATTAATTGGTGGGCTCCGCTTGAACGCTTTGCTTGTCACGAGATAAGATTTCCAATCTCCACGCCGGTGGCCACCACAACATGATTTCCAATCGAACTAATGGTTTTCTGTTTTACTTTCTGTGTTCTTTTAGGAAAAGGTTCAAGTGCGCGTGGCGCGCATCTTCAACACTTATGGACCCAGGATGCATATGAACGATGGTCGTGTGGTGTCCAACTTTATACTCCAGGCACTGAGAAACGAGACCATCACAGTGTACGGAAACGGCAAGCAAACGCGGTCCTTTCAGTACGTCTCTGACCTGGTGGACGGACTCATAGCCTTGATGAGCTCCAATTATACACAGCCGGTGAATTTGGGCAATCCCGTGGAGCAGACCATTGGCGAGTTTGCACAGATAATCAAGAAACAGGTCGGTGGACCAAGTGTGATAAGGCAAACGAAGGCCATGGAGGATGATCCGCAGCGTAGGAAGCCGGATATAACGCGTGCCCGCCACTATCTGCAATGGGAGCCAAAGGTACCGCTGGAGACCGGCCTCCAGAGGACCATCGCCTACTTCCGCAACGAGCTGGCGCGCAGCGATCGCTTCCAGGAGAGCTCCAACAAGTACTTTGATACGCCTTAAGTGGGTTTTAGCTTTGATGCAACGTCTCTAGTCTGCAAAATGTAAATATGACCATCGATAGCACTAATTGTAAGCCTGTTAGGACCACGTGAAATCTTCAAAAGCATAGTTCATCTTTTTGTAAAGTTAAGTTAAGGGATTTTGGGGAGCAGACGCGTTCAAAGTAATAGCACTGAAATCTGTATAAAACAGGGCTTAGTTATTTTATTTTATAATTCTTTTTGTACCGCCAAATTGTAATTTAAATAGTCACAAATCACTTAAAGGAACATTTATTTCAAACACAAAATACTTCCACACAAAACTTTGGTAAGGAACCAAAAACAAATTATTAGTACAGCAATTTATTTTTGTATTCAGATCATAAATCTTATTTTTCGTTTAATTAATCTATTTGTAAGATTAAATATGACTGGAGTGCTATTTCTTTGACCGCGCTTGTACCAGTAGGTAAATAACACTGGGAGTGGGACTGGGAAAATGTGTAACTAACAATTCTTCCTACTTAGAAGATACTACTAGAGTTCGAGCCAGTGAGAGTTGAATTGAACATATGCGACGCACCTGTCCACACATATTTGTCCAGTGAAAATCAACAAACGCTCGCCCCCGATTATAGGTGTAAGTAGGGCTCGGTTTTTCAGTTTCTGTGTAGTTTGTAGACCCATTAAAAACCAGAGGTTCTTCTCTGCAAACTAATCTTAGGCCCGACCGGTATTTTACTATCTATGTACATGGCTTATCCTACGCTTAATCTACGCTATGACTATATTTGCACCTATTCGCTTATCAGCTAGATTGGCTGCTTCTTCCACATCTGTTTCTTTCACCTGGCCAGCGGCTCGAGCATCTCCAGAAACAGTTTCTTCATGGTGATGACCTCGTCGCGTGCAATTCCACGCCAGAATCGTCGCAGGATATCGTCTGCCTGCCGCAGCGATGGGAGCAGGAGTAGCAACTGTTGCTGATGCGACACCGCCGACGAATGACGCAGCAAGTAGACGACATCGTTCAGAGAATTGAGAATCGTGTCGCGGAAGGCGCGTAGCGAGCTCTGATCATCCAGCAGAATGTCACAATTGGCCAGCAAAAGCGCCTTCAGCAGAAAGTACTCCTCCCTGCGCGGCGATATTCTCTCCATGCGTTGGGCTATCTGCACGCAGTGGTAGTAGAACTCCGTATAGCCGCACTCTTTGGCCAGCAGCTCGTCCATCCAGACGTCCGTGGCGAAGCAGAGTTTTCCGTTGAACGGTAGCGATCGGAAGGTCAGCTGCAGGGTTAATATCTCCGCCCACGACACCTGCAGCAGCTTCATCTGATCGTTGAGCGGTAGATCGATGAAGCCGGGTATCTGCTTGGCCCAGCCAATCACGCTGACCAGCTCCTTGTCGTAGATGTCGCTCAGCACGCTCAGTATCTCATTGGGATCGTTGTGGTTGTTGTTCTGGAAAATGCAAGTCCCATTGGGGGGTGTGACGGCCGAGACACTGCTAGACTCCAGCTTAATGCTGCCCGACGAGGAGGAGGCCTCATCATTCGCACTGGTCGCCGTCGTCGTGTGCACCTGCTGTTGCTGCGGCGTTTGGACGCTCAGGGCATCCGGCTCGTACGAGTTGAGCACTTCCAGTATCTTCACATCGCACAGCGAGGTGGTGTTGGACTGGTATAGCAGCTGCATGGTCTGGTACGAGTTGGACACGGGATTGCGCCGGTACTTTTGCCTTCCTCCTCGGACTCGATCCAAACGCACGCCCTCCTGGAAAATGAGGAGAATGAGTCTGTTGAAGAAGCAAAGGTGGCACTTTGTGTGTTACCTTGAGCATGCCCATGAGCAGGCACTTTTGGAAGCGACACGCCTGGCAGGCCTTGCGCCTCCGCTTGTTTATCTCGCACTCGTTGTTCGCCGGGCAGGTGTACTCGATGTTGCCCTGGATGGTGCGCTTGAAGAAGGCCTTGCAGGCCTCGCAGCTGGCCACGCCATAGTGAAAGCCGCTGGCAACATCTCCACACACCAGGCACAGGCGGCGCAGCTCATCCCGCACGGAGCCGGATGCAGTTCCACCGCTGTTATTGCTAGCATTCCCTCCATTGGCACTATTTACACCTCCTCCTCCTCCTCCGCCGCCGCCACTGGTGCCGCTGCCCGCTCCGCCACCCTTAAGACTATCGCCATCATTGCTCAGCGAGACATTGTGCAGATCACAGGACAGGGAAGTGGTGGAGCTGCAGAGCTGCCTTTCCGGTGAAACCGATGGCGAGGACTTCATACCGTTGCTGGTGCCCTGCGTGGTCGTTGACGGCTTCGAACTAGGACTGAAGCAGGAGGCTCCGCCGCCCGCGGAGGAAGTTTCCACCTCCTGCTTGATGTGCAAGATGCTAACGCCGTCAGACATATTCGAGCGTTGGCTGTGAGGAGGAAGAAGGGGAATTGTTAATACAGAAACACTTGAAAATATGGAAAAATAATTGGGAAATGTTTAAGGTTTCCAATGAACACCTTAAAATTAATTAATTGTGGTATGTATATTTTTAGTTTTCGAAGTTAATTTTAATAAAAATATAGATCAGTTGCACATAAAAACACTCGCCAAACTAGCAGCTTCTTTAAATTCCAAAGTATTAATACGCGAAGAATTGATAAAAATAAAAAGAGCAAGCAATTAAAGGGCTGATACTGTGGGAAACACTCAGAAAATCGTCAAATCACCGCGCGTTAGAGATAGCATTTAGCTAAAAGTCAAATAGTACGCGCTGCTAAACAGTGGTTCAAGTTGCTCCAACACGGGAAACACTGCAAATTCTAACTGCGCTTATCGGTGCTAGCTGGAGATTTGCCTACTGTGCGGACTTGGCACACGAAAGCTGGTCACCGGAATGCCTAATGAATGCAAAATGCAATTGTAATTGTAATTAAGCTGAGCAAAAAGCAAAAACAAAAATGGGTTTGTGGCGGCGATCCCCGATTTCGCGTCTCTCGTACCCTTCTCCTTCGTAAAACTTCATTGTTGGGCGATGGAAAAGTACGGAACAGAACTAAACTGGAAGTGAACAGCGCACACGGAGTGCGATAACGGTACTGTGCGTGGAGTACCTTCCCGGCTAACGGTACTACAAATCACGACGCATGGAGCTGACGGCTGATAGCAAAAGACGACAACAACAAATTGAAAACAAAAGAGTAGTTTAGAAGATCGAAACACAAATACCCTTCTCAAGAGATTATATTGCATATATCATATATCGGTTATAAACTTTTAACAAATGTATGTTTTAATAATCGCAAATATAAACCATAACTTTCCAGTGACTCATTTGAAAAGGGAAATTAATAATATAAAAGAAAATCCCAATAAAAATGTGACTTATTAAAGAGGACCCCAAAAATCACAGCACCTCCCGGGTAAGGGTATAAAACGCGCGCTGGCGAAGACAATGGGGGGCAGTAAATGTGTGTAGAGTAGCAGACAGCGGACGACGACGTCGGCCAGGTTGCAGATGAAAGATAAGCACTGTCTGCTTATCAGCCGCCTGGCGATTAAGGCCCAAGGTGGGCCTGTCCGTATCTGTTTACATACTTACATAAAGTATTTTTGAGGATCTTTGTGTAATCAGCGCGCTACTACTTCATGCGATTGGCAACATCAATACATATTGGTGTTGGCCTCCGCGGTTGTCTGTGTGTCTGTGGTATTTTGGTTCGATTCGAGCACTTTGTTATTGCTTTTGTTGTCTGTCTGCATCTTTCGAAATCCGAGTTTTGGAACTGCTCTCCGGCGCGCTGGAGTTTATTTTTAACAACTCGGTTACTTTCTTAGCTAGGCAGCGTGGCTTTTATTGCTTTCGGGTGGCGATTTATTTAATGCATTTTCCATAAGAATGTGCGATGCAGACAGCATCTGCATCGATTTTGTGCGTCCGGATTGGAATTAAGCACTCGGGAAGGCACGAAATGTATTTTGATGGGATCACGTCACATTCTTTGCAATTTCTTTATTGTCTACAGCCTGGTTTTGCCGGATTTTTGGAATATATTTGCATATTAGAAAGATTAAAATGTAATTTTATTTTTTATTGTGAACCAGGGCTGGCTAGCACTGGGACTTGGGGATGTGACAAATATATCGCGATATTTTAATAATATTTGAGAAAGTAACGATATTATTGTTTAAAAACGTGGCAGTGCTGGTTAATGAGTGTTTATACACGTTTCACAAGGCTTTCTTGGGAGAATTTCAGCGTTTATCCATGGAAAATCACATTGCCAATTGCGAAAAATTGCAGCAGGCAAGGAAAATCGAGGAAAATTGGTATTTAAATCAAACAGTCTGGCAGCCCCCATGCCTTGACCACTGTCAGAGTGACCAACTGCCGTGAATGGAAATCCGATTTTCGGACGAATTTTAGGAACCAGAAAGGACCACACTGCACGTAGTAAAAGACAAAAATTGCAATTTTAACAAATTTGTGGGGCTTACTCGGGAAATGTGCAACTAAGAGGCGTTGGGCTGACGGGCAATCGACGCAGGTCACCAAACACAACAGCAGCAGGCAACCACACAGGCGGGTGGGTGGCAGCAAAACAAAGGGGCGAATCAAAACAAAAACAATTGCGCGACAAAAAAAGTTCCGAATATCATTAAATATTACGTAGCCCCAGTTAGTTTAAAGCCCTAAGGCCTACAACAACAACAACAACTCGAGTGTGGTGTCCTGCAAATAGTTCAAACGGTCGAACCTGAGGCGACAGCGCAACAAAGAGGTAAAAATAAACGATTCCCAGTCACGTAGAATTCGCCAGTGTGCGTATGGCTCTGTGTGTGTGTGTTTGTTTGTTGTTGTTGCTTTTATCAGCAGCCCCCATGCCCAAATAGTGTACACACATTCGCACACCCACACATACACACACACGGGCAAAGTTTGTTATTGTATTTATTAACATATTTATTGCTCGTCGCTCGCCCCACGCTTTGTTTGCGCCATTCGCCATTCCGTAATGCGCAATCCTAGTTCCCGTGCGGATCGGTGTTGCAATACCGCAGAAAACCAGTTGAAAATCTAATCTTTGTATCCTCCAATCTGTTGCAGGACACTCAGCCCCTCCCCATCCGACACCCACACTCACGCACGCACGCACACACATACGGCCACCATGATGAGCCTGCTCGGGCGCACCGACGTGGATGCGGGGGAAGTGTTTGTCAACTTTAACCAGAACATAACGTAAGCAAACGGAACATACAGTGGACATTGGTTAAAAAGGAAATGCAGCTAAAAGAGATGCGAGGAATGGGAATTAAACTAACGGTTAAAGTGTTTTTGGAGAATGGAGAGTTTATTAGAAATTCTGTGGAAACTTCATATAGTTTAATTTCGATAACCACGTAATTGATTTCATCAATATTTAAGCGTTTTTAAGACTTCTTAATTCATAAATCCCAATAATAATTACTGCGTAGAATAACATTCCAACTTCTATTCGCATTTAAAAAAATTTTAAAGTAATTCCATTAAAAGAAGGCTAATCATTTGAGAATCTCTTTAATTTTTTCCTTTGAAAACTTATTGTAGAATTATTTCTAACACATTTTCTCCCGCCACAGTTCTCTGGCCGTAGCTACAAGCGGCGGCTACAGTCTGTACAGCCTGGGCTCTGTGGACTCGACACTGGACAAGATCTACCACACAAAGAGCGATGAGCTGCTACTCATCGAGCGACTCTTCGAGAGTTCCCTCGTGGCCATCGTTTCCCAGCGTGCTCCCCGCAAGCTGAAGGTGTGCCATTTCAAGAAGCAGAGCGAGATCTGCAACTATTCGTATGCAAACTCGATCCTGGCGGTGAAGCTGAACCGCGAACGTCTCATTGTGTGCCTGGAGGAGTCGCTGTACATTCACAATATTCAGGACATGAAGGTAGTGCACACCATTCGGGACACGCCGTGCAATCCGCAGGGTCTGTGCGCCCTCTCCTCATCCTCGGAACACTGCTATCTGGCCTATCCGGGCAGCGTGACTGCCGGCGAGGTCCAGATCTTCGATGCCATCAACTTGCACGCCAAGACCATGATACCCGCCCACGATACACCGCTGGCGGCGTTGGCCTTCAGTCCCTCGGGCACGGAAATTGCCACGGCCAGCGAGCGCGGCACTGTGATTCGGGTGTTTAGCTCCCAGGATGGCAGTCGGCTCTTTGAGCTGCGGCGCGGTCTCAAGAGATGTGTGTCCATCGTTTCGTTGTCGTTCAGCACGTGCGCCGAATATTTGGTATCCAGCTCCAACACCGAAACGGTGCACATTTTCCGGCTGGATCGAAGCGCCACAGAGACGGCCGAGGGCCATGGCGGCAAGCAGTCGAGCGACGACTGGATGGGGTAAGCGGTGTTGGATTTTAAACTCTATTTCTGTTTCTGCTTCTGTTTTTTTGTAGATAGTTTTTGTATATTTACTGTGAGGTTAAGGCCAAAGGTCTATGTCTAAGGTGTAGGGTGCTACTGTCCACAATCGCTGTTTTAAATCATTCCATTTAAATCTAGTTTAAACCATTTTGTCATTTATGGATTTACTTGGGTTTTTTTAAAGCCCTATTCAACCGACACATTTATTCACAGTCTGTTGTATCTATGAACCTTATTATCCATTCATTTTTTATATATTTGTTCCATTAACAGTGGTTCTATAAGGTACCTTCCATGTTAAATTAAACTCAACAAAAACCAGAACATTTACTTTAATTATATTGCTATTTATAATTTTAAAATTTTCGTTTCGTATTCATTTCAATGAAAACATAGCTGTGATAAAAATCTAAAAGCAAAAAGAATAAGTATAGGATAAAGCCATCTTATGTACTTTTACAAATTGCATGGAATTGTAATGCTATCTTTGGGGGATCCTTGTTAATCTATTTTCTTGAACAGGACCTTTTAATTTGATTTTTAAATTGTTTTTTTTTTTTCGTTTTTCTCGTCGTGTGTGGCATTTTGACATTTATCTATTTTTCTTTTCTTTCATTTTGCGAAACACCACCCGAAACACGAAACAACCAAACCAACCACCTCAACAACAACAACCACAACTCGAACCACTCACCAAAATCTACTCTCTCATGCAAGTTACTCGTTTTTTAGATTCTTGAGCAAAACGGTCACCAGCTACCTGCCCACGCAGGTGACCGACGTGTTTAGCCAGGGACGGGCGTTCGCATCGGTTACCCTGTCGGAGGCGGGAGTACGCAGGATGTGCGCCATAACCACGATACAGAAGCAGCTAAGGTAAGTCCTTTCTATAAATATTTAGAATTTACCTAGAATAATTCTCTGAATATTCCTTTCACCCTTGCAGACTGCTGATTGCCTCGCAGGATGGATACCTGTATGTGTATTCCATACCCGCTGTGGAGGGCGCAGAGTGCCAGCTGATAAAGAGGCACGACCTGCGAATGGAGGATCACTATGCCATGGATATCAAAGGTGCTTAAATAGATTCGCTTCCCGCAAAAACACACCTCCACACACACACTCCACACACTCTCTCACACACAACATCCCCAAACAAAAAAACCCAACACCAACCGAAACAAATTCTCTAGTTGATTCACCTCAAACTCTAGGCCTTAACAGTGGCGTAAGCATTGGCGGAGCAGCTGGCGTTCCGCCGGGTGGAGCAGGCAGTGCCGGCGGTAGTGGCGATAGCAAGTCAGCGGCGGCGGCTACTGCCTCGTCTGGCGGCGGAGACAAGCCCGGTGGCTCCTATGCGTCGGCCGTGAAGGGGGACGAGCCAGCCGGCGGCGGCGCCTCCAACTCCGCCTAGAAGGATGAAGAGATGCAGAGATGTTGGTAAACGAAACTCACTCCTCAAAGTACTAAGGACGATGATGCTAAAGTGATTGCGATGATGCTTGGCGACTGGCGATGACGGCGATAGTGATGATTTAGTGACGGTGGCTCTGTGGCGTCAAGCGTATTTAAGTAAATAAAAATAGGTCATAGACTTAATTTAGATCTTAACGTTGTCAGCGACGATTCTTCCTCGTTTTTTGTACCAGCAACGGCAGCCGCAACAATTCCTTTGTACCGCCTCCTCCTCCTTCTCAATCCCCGAAGCAATTTTTTTAGTTTTAAGCCCTGCCTCCTCCGTACGGATTAGGAAAATGCTTTTTGTCATTACACTCCTAAGTTAGTTGTTAATTAATTAATTTAAAGCGATTTATATAGATTTTCATTGATATTTTGAGTTGCCTGCCTTTTTATATCAAAATAAACGACGGCCTTTGCAAATTAATTAAAAACTCCCCCCGCATCCATGTATATATTTATTTTTTGCCTCATCCCTTGACAATCCACCGAATCCATCGATTTCGCCTGGCTATTGTTTTCAAATCAAAATATCTCGGATTAAGTGCATCCCATACACATGTATTTAATCTTCAAATAGAAATCAAACATTCAGAAAAAAAGAAAACAAAAAAACAGACGAGAGTGAAAAAATACACAAAATTCGAAAATATCGGCGAGTGCGCGCAATCGAGGAACAATTTTCGGCATATATGATATAGGATATATTTTGTACAAAGTCAAATATTTTAGAACATAATATATATAAAAAAAAGAAAACAAAACAAAACAAAAACCGTTTACAAACGAAACTCATACGCTACTTTATTGTATTCAATAAATTATTTGAATTAAAACACATTAAAATCTTTTCACGTAGTCCGAAAGATATATAATTCTTTTTAAATATATTTGTTATTAGAAACTAGTTACCAAGATAGAGGATACCTTGGGGAACAGGAGACATTCATTTATACTTTTATATATTTAATTCAAAAATTTTATTTCTGAAAAGTCGAATTCCAGCGCCATTTCGAATAACGTTACTTGTTCGAAATTCCATCGTTCCATTTTCGTTGCAACTATAATTACAATTTAATTTACAAATTCGGTCACACTGCTCTTTTCTAAACAAAACAACAAGTGTTTTTGTTATTTTAGGCCAAAATTTTACCATTTAAAATGGAAGATTGTGACCTAGCTGCCTCTGAACACATCCTTCCAGATCGACAATATTCTAAGCACAGGTCTTCGAAGCCGTTCTCCCATGTTAAACACAAAAAAATGGATTTGTAAGTAATGACAATGGTTTTTTCGACTAAACTAATGTTATACTGCTAAATTCCAGGAAAATCTGTCGAGTTTGCCTAGGTAACTCTGGAGTCAGGGTCAACATATTTGGTAGAACACCAGGACACAGCATATCCATAGCCCAAATAGTATCCCTAGTTACAGGGCATCCCGTTTCTAAGAGCGATTCTTATCCCAAGAACATTTGCAGAACTTGCTTAGAGGATGTTACCAAAGCCTTTAAGATTAAGCAGAAATACCAGCAAAGCCACAAGTTCTTCTGTCAGCTTAGGGAGGATTCACGGAAAGCAGACAAATTGCTGGACAAGGAGTTCTGCACACTATCTAAAACCCAACAGGTGGTAAATATCCATGTGAAAAAAGAAAGAATCGCCGTGGAACCATACTTAGACCAGTTGAAAGTTCCAGTCGGAATCGAGCCGCTAAATGAGCAAGTTCAAGATGAACTTTTAGATTTCCAAGTAACCTCCGGATTCGAAGTTTATTCGCTGGAGCACGAGGAAGTAGACCAGTGCCCGGTGAGGAACGAGCCAATTGAAGATGACTCTTTTGAGGGAAACCGTCAGGTTTCTGACGGCGAAGTTGATCTGTTCGATAGCAAAGTGAAAAGCGAACAAACTCCAAATCAGTCCGATAGCCAAGGAAAGAAGGATGGATTGTGCCGTCACAAGTGCTCCCACTGTCCAAAGAGTTTTTATAAAGCATGCAACCTTAAAGTTCATACAACATTATGCCACACGGAGGAACGTCCTTATAAGTGCTCCCAATGCGAAAGTGATTTCAAAACGCCAAATTGCCTTAAGCGGCACATTGAAACTCACTCGAGTAGAAACCAATACAAGTGTGATCTCTGCGAAAGGAGTTATGTTCAGGAGCGTTCTCTTAAAATTCACAGATTTAGGTGCTTAAAGAACTCGGAGAAATTATCTCTTTTGGAGAAAGTGCGTTCCCAACCCTTCAAGTGTTCGCAGTGTTCCAAGGCCTTTTCGGAAGAGTCTGATCTTAGCGAGCACGTCCTCGCCCATTCGGGGGAGATGACTTACGTGTGTTTCATTTGCGATAGGCCTTTCATACAAAAGTTAAGTCTTCAGCGACATCTTCGATTTCACAAGGACGAGCGTACGTTCAAGTGTTCCCAGTGCCCGAAGTCCTTCTTGGATGAAGAGCAGCTTAATGAACACATTCTCACTCACCAGGGAATATACCCGTTCAAGTGCTCACAGTGTCCGAAGAGCTTTTTGCTGAAGCACTCTCTCGACCGACACTTTCGATCGCACACGGGGGAACGACCCTACAAGTGCACCCAGTGTGAACAGTCCTTTGCCTTTAGTAATCATCTCAAACTTCACACCCTCGCTCACTCGGGACAGAGTCCCTACCAGTGTCCCCACTGCCCCAAGTCCTTTTTCGGAAAGCACCTCCTGGCCAACCACATACGAACGCATACAGGCGAGCGACCGTTCAAGTGTCCCCATTGTCCGAAGGACTTCAAGACCAAGTACGCCCTTCAAGGACACATGCGAAAACATACTGGGGAACGGCCGTATAAGTGTGACATCTGCCAGAAGACCTTCGCAATACGCGGGAATTTAAAAAGCCACATGTTCACTCACAGGGACAAGTCCCTGTGATCAATCTTATATCACATTTTTAAGACAAGATTCAGAAAAGCTAACCATTTTAGAAACAAAAGAAAATTATGAATTGTTTAGGTTTCCAGTTTTTACTCAAAATAAAAATATTGAAGTTGTATTCTATCGAAAAAGAGTAAAACCAACAAAGCTCAAAGCGTTAATTGTGAAAATAAAACCTCTTCACATTCAAAATTCCACCGTTTCAAGTTCGTCGTTAATTTTGCGCATTTAATTCTCGAGGTGTGGTATTTACAAAAAATTGGTTAGCGGTAACACTGCTTGATCGAAACACCAAGTTTTTAGTTTTTTATTTATTTAATCTACAATCTAAAATTGTAATAATTTAAATGGAAAAACCCATCGTTCCCAATCGGGAATGTACGGAGCACATATCCCAGCAGCCGTTCTCACCTTTAACAACCAATAAAATGCATTTGTAAGTAATGACAATGAGTTTTTCGTCTAAAATAATATTTGTATTTGTTGAATTCCAGAGAAATCTGTCGCGTTTGCCTAGGTACCTCGGGAGTTATGATCAATATATTTGGTAGCACTCCAGGACTCGGCATACCTATTGCCGAAATGATATCCTCGGTTACAGGACATCACGTATTTAGAGATGAGTTCTTTTCCGAGATCATATGCCGGCCTTGCTTGGAGGATACAACGAAGGCCTTTAAGATAAAACAGACATACGATAGAAGCTACCAGTTGCTCTGCCAGGTTAAGGAAGATTTTCGTAAAGAAGACGATTTGCTAGAGGATGAAGTCTGCAAAATATCCAAGACCCAATCGATGCTGGATAATCGAGTGAAAACCGAGCCGCTGGACGGCTCAGAGCAGAAATCGAAAAGCGGAACGCGAACACTGCCCAGTGAAGAACGAGCCGGTGGCAGAAGACTCATCCGAGGAAGAGGACCACCAGATTTACAACGACAAAGTTAAGCCTGAGAACTACCAGATAAGCAACGGACAAATTCAGTCCGATAGCCAAAGGAAACGCGAAGAAGCTAAACGGCGCCACAAGTGCTCCTACTGCCCAAAGATTTTTCCAAGACCGGGCAAACTGGAAGAACACATTAGAAGTCACACGAGGGAGCGCCCTTTCAAGTGTCCCCAATGCCCAAGTATCTTTACGACAAGCCGTAGTGTCAAGCGCCACCTTCAGTCCCACATGGTCGACGAGACGTTCAAGTGTTCCCATTGCTCGTGTTCCTTTAAAGCTAAAGTCAGTCTTAAGCGGCATCTTACAATGCACAAGAAAAGAATACCATTTAAGTGTGATATCTGCCAACATTCTTATGAAGAGAAGCGTGCTCTTGAAATTCACAGGGCTAACTGCATAATCATGACGAAACTTGTCTCGTCTGGAGCTATGATATTACCAACTCCATGAGTTTTCTCTTGCGTACTTACATTAAAGTTCAACCTCCAATGTGACGTCTTCCAAAAATCGTTCACCCATAGAACCAATCATATCAGTATCCTTTTGATCAATCGTTGTATTTTAGTATTAAGATTTAGAAAAGCCTTAAGAATTCTTTATAAACACTGTAAAAATATAAAACAATTTGTTATTTAATCAGCTAAACCAAAAACAAAAAACACAGGCCTAGGATACATGCACATCCGGATGCGGACAGCTTTCGGGTTGCTTTGTTTGCCTTTTCTGTCTGACTCTTGGTTTCCTTTTCGGCCTTTAAGAGTGACAAGTGGTCACAGCAGTCGTTGTTCCAACGCTCAACACCTCACATCACACAATTTCACTGCAAAATTTTCCAGTCAAACACAAAGTTACAAAGATAGTGCCGCTTAAAAAAAAAGTTATAAAAACAACGTGCAGTGTGGAAAGCCAAAGTCGAAATATCTGAAAAATTATAGTTTTCGGAAATCAAAATAATTTAAGGGGATTCCGTTCTACTTTTTCAGTAAGTAAACATCAAACATGGCCAAGCACTTAGTTTCAAATTCAAATATTGCTTTCTAAACAAAGCATTAAGTCGAACTAGAACGTATCGAGGATATCTGTTTAAACTTTTTTAAAATATTGAAGAGCTACAAGTCGCTACTAGTCTTAAAATTTAAATAATTTTAAAGTGTTCTTCAGTATTAATCTAACTATTTCTATACGCGCTTCAACAGATTGGGTCCAGTTATCAAACTTTTCTTTACCAACGGTAAGTGGAAATCACACGATTCTTCTCTAAGGTACAGCTTAGAAGTCCTGTGTAATGCTTTGCTAATACATTGCAGGCAAAGCGTGGAAGAGTCCCAGAAAGAAATAGACAGGTTAAAAAAGCAAAACATACATGAATGCACATATTATTCCCAAATTTGAAATTATTTTAAAGTAATATTACTAAAACTGTAAATAATAGTTTATCATGTCGTTAAAATGCTCTACATTTTTTAATATGTTTTTATACCCTTGCAGGGTATTATAATTTCAGTCAAAAGTTTGCAGTGAAGGAGTCATCTCCGACCCTATAAAGTATATATATTCTTAATCAGTATCAACAACCGAGTCGACCTAGCCATGTCCGTCTATTCGTCCGTTTCTACGCAAACTAGTCCCTCAGTTTTAAAGCTGTCTGAATGAATGCAGATTGTCTTCTATATACTCTCACTCGTACATAAGTCGAATAGGACGACTATATCATATAGCTGCTATACAAATGATCCCCAAATTTGTTGAAAAAAATAAATAACTTCACTTTTTTAAACATATCTTAATTAACTCTCGGGTTTATATATTATTTGAGATTTTTAGATTTCATTTTATAAAGATCGGACTACTATATCAGATAGCTGCCATAGGAATGGTCGGGAAATATTTAGAAAAAAATTATATCTATGTCAGTTTTCAATATAACTTCTACTTTTAGATACAATCATTCTAAATTATTTCAGAATTTTGTTTTAAATTTCATTAAAATCAGACGACTATATAATATAGCTGCCTTACAAACGATCGGTAAATGTGGAGGAAAATTACATTTTGTGTAAAAACTTCGGTGTGCCGAAGTTAGCTTTTTTTTTACTTTTTTGACTTTTTTGTTGTTCTCTATACGGATAAATACGTATATCGGTCGATATTTTCAGCAGTGTTGCCAACTCTTCAGGGCATAAACAAGCTAATCTAACCCTTAAAAAAAGCTAGAAACAGCTAGAAAATTTTTATAAAAGCTAAAAATTACCGCTATATTATATTATATTAGAAAATTTCAAAAATTTCTTCAATGATATTTGGTTGTTAGGTTTTTACACAGACGGGTTTTAAAAACGTAATGTTGTTCGTCTGGAAAAATGCAGAAGACGAAGCCTTGTGTTTGGCTCTCTTGCATGTGTAGTGCATGTCTTGCAGTTTACCAGTAATGCTGTCATCAGCAGGATCAACACTTAATCAATCCTTAAACGCGGGGTCCTGCATCCAGGCCTGTCGCGGTTTTTGTTTGTAAATTTTTGGCATTGTTAACTTGGCTGAAACCCACGATTTTGAACGCTTCGCGATTCGTTTAAAAATTGTGAAATACCTTGTTCGATTCAAAATCGATAAAAATGTAGTGCTCTTTTGTCATACCGACGTTTTTTATGATTTAAATGGAAAAATTGAAAAAATACTATAAAATATTTAAGAAGGCTATATTTCCCGCTAGCCGCTAGTTTGCAATTTGTCCCACATTTTGCTTTTGAAAACAGCTAGATATAGCGGGCAAAAAGCTAAATTGGCAACGCTGAACAAGACTATATATTGTTAAAACAAGAAAAAGTTTAAACAAAAGCAAATCGACGACAGCAGAAGAAGGTACAACCAAAAAAATAGTCCGCAGGAAAATATCTATTTCATCAGTGTGTGATTAAAACATAATAAGAAAGAAAAATTTAATAACGTTGCATCAGAAGTAAGTATTTAGCAATTTAATACTATAAAAATATCTGTGTTAAGGCAGTGAAAAAATTCAACAAAACGTTAGTTCAAGGTTTTTTTTTGCGTTTTTCTCTTACTCAACCTTCTGCGTAATTCGAAAATTAGAAATTGGCACGCAATACCATTTCCCATTGATTTTTCTTCAAAACAAAAACAAATTTATAAATAAAACTTGCGTGATTATTGTTTTTTCGCCAATTTTATTGGCAATTGTGAAATATACGCATTTACGCCATTTGAAAATTCGAGAAGTTTTACATATACATACATACTTGCATACAGATCTCTGTGTGTACTTTGCATTAGTGAGTCAGCGGAAATTTTCCTTAAAGCAACCGACTAGTTAGTTTCTACGTTGCTTAGTTAAAGAAATTATCCAAATAAAGCCATGGCTGCATTTTTCATATTGCACTTGGGGTGACGACAGCAGTGGATACATACTAAAAATTTGTGTGTATGCATGCTATGTACTATGCATACATGCACACACACACACAAAAGAAGTGACAAAGCAGCGGAACAAAGGTTTCTCAGTTTCTTCTATTTCTTCGTTTATCCGTTTCTCTTTGGTAAATCGAAAAGGGAAGAAGGAAACTTCAACTAAATGCTGCGACTAGATAGTTTCTTAATTCAATTAAAGTAATTATCAAAATAAAGACGTTAATCAAAACAAAAACACACTTCTAAATAAAACTTGCGTGATATGTTTTTCGTCTAGTTTAATAGCAATTGTGAAATACGTATTGACGCCATTTTGGAGTTCTAGAAAATTTAACCTATACATACATACATGCATACGGATTTCTGTGTGTGCTTTGGTGAGTCAGTGGAAATTAAGCTTAATGCGACTTGTTAGTTTCTACGTCGTTCAGTTAAAAAAATTATCGAAATAAGGCCACGTCGGCCATTTTTCAAATTGCACTTTGCGTGACGACAGCAGTGGATACATACTAAAAGTTTGTATGTATGCATGCTATGTATACATGCGCACACTCACAAAAAGAAGTGACAAAGCAGCGGAACAAAGGTTTCTCAGTTTCCCTTGTTTCTCCGTTTCTGTTACTCTTTGTTTGGTGATTCGAAAAGGGGAAAGGAAACCAGAAACGTTAGGACTTTGAACCCTTGGCAGGCAGTAGGCTTTGACAACGACGTTTCCACCCTTGGGTCTCCCGTCGCATAGAGTCGGCCTGAAATTTCAGTAATCGTGTGATTTTCTCCCAGGCTCTGTAATCTGATCTGCTTTCTTACTAATTTTCCAACTACAAATTTTTACTCGCAGAATAATCCGAAATGCAGATCTTTGTGAAAACCTTGACTGGAAAGACCATCACCTTGGAGGTGGAGCCTTCCGACACCATTGAGAATGTTAAGGCCAAGATCCAGGACAAGGAGGGAATCCCCCCAGATCAGCAGCGATTGATCTTCGCCGGAAAGCAGCTGGAGGACGGGCGCACCCTGTCAGACTACAACATCCAGAAGGAGTCCACTCTCCACTTGGTGCTCCGTCTCCGTGGTGGAATGCAGATCTTCGTGAAGACCCTTACTGGCAAGACCATCACCTTGGAGGTGGAGCCATCCGATACCATTGAGAATGTGAAGGCCAAGATCCAAGACAAGGAGGGAATCCCCCCAGATCAGCAGCGTTTGATCTTTGCCGGCAAGCAGCTCGAGGACGGACGTACTCTGTCCGATTACAACATCCAGAAGGAGTCGACCCTCCACTTGGTGCTCCGTCTCCGTGGTGGAATGCAGATCTTCGTGAAGACCCTCACTGGCAAGACCATCACTCTGGAGGTTGAGCCATCCGATACCATTGAGAATGTTAAGGCCAAGATCCAGGACAAAGAGGGAATCCCCCCAGATCAGCAGCGTTTGATCTTTGCCGGCAAGCAGCTGGAGGACGGACGCACCCTGTCCGACTACAACATCCAGAAGGAGTCGACCCTCCACTTGGTCCTCCGTCTGCGCGGAGGAATGCAGATCTTTGTGAAGACCCTTACCGGAAAAACCATCACTCTGGAGGTGGAGCCATCCGATACCATTGAGAATGTGAAGGCCAAGATCCAGGACAAGGAGGGAATCCCCCCAGATCAGCAGCGTCTCATTTTCGCCGGCAAGCAGCTGGAGGACGGACGCACCCTGTCCGACTACAACATTCAGAAGGAGTCGACTCTGCACTTGGTCCTCCGTCTCCGTGGTGGAATGCAGATCTTCGTGAAGACTCTCACCGGCAAGACCATCACCCTTGAAGTCGAGCCTTCCGACACCATTGAGAATGTGAAGGCCAAGATCCAAGACAAGGAGGGCATCCCCCCAGATCAGCAGCGTTTGATCTTTGCCGGCAAGCAACTGGAGGACGGACGCACCCTGTCCGACTACAACATCCAGAAGGAGTCGACCCTCCACTTGGTGCTCCGTCTCCGTGGTGGAATGCAGATCTTCGTGAAGACTCTCACTGGCAAGACCATCACTCTGGAGGTTGAGCCATCCGATACCATTGAGAATGTGAAGGCCAAGATCCAGGACAAGGAGGGAATCCCCCCAGATCAGCAGCGATTGATCTTCGCCGGCAAGCAGCTGGAGGACGGACGCACTCTGTCCGACTACAATATCCAGAAGGAGTCCACTCTCCACTTGGTGCTCCGTCTCCGTGGTGGAATGCAGATCTTCGTGAAGACCCTTACAGGAAAAACCATCACTCTGGAGGTTGAGCCATCCGATACCATTGAGAATGTTAAGGCCAAGATCCAGGACAAAGAGGGAATCCCCCCAGATCAGCAGCGT
>VNJR01011870.1:0-33795 GCA_008042585.1 Drosophila punjabiensis | reverse complement strand
AAGGCCAAGATCCAGGACAAGGAGGGAATCCCCCCAGATCAGCAGCGTCTCATTTTCGCCGGCAAGCAGCTGGAGGACGGACGCACCCTGTCCGACTACAACATCCAGAAGGAGTCGACCCTCCACTTGGTCCTCCGTCTCCGTGGTGGAATGCAGATCTTCGTGAAGACTCTCACTGGCAAGACCATCACCCTAGAAGTCGAGCCCTCTGATACCATTGAGAACGTGAAGGCCAAGATCCAGGACAAGGAGGGAATCCCCCCAGATCAGCAGCGTTTGATCTTTGCCGGCAAGCAGCTGGAGGACGGACGGACTCTGTCCGACTACAACATTCAGAAGGAGTCGACCCTCCACTTGGTGCTCCGTCTGCGCGGAGGAAACCAGGCTTAAGCTGAATACATTTTCAAATAAACACAAGATTCTAAGCACCTACTTTCACACTACTATCAAGATATCAAGCAAAAGATGATGGATTCCTGAGGGAGACCTTTTCAAAATTTCAGTACAGAACAAGATTACATCTTTAGTTAATTTCTTATATATATATATCTAAATTCACCTTTCAAATCACAAATACACAACTTAAATAAATTGCTTTTGTTAATTAATTTAATTTATTTACTGGTGGCGTTTTTCTGCCTTTGAATATTGCGGGAGATTGGGCAAAAAATACCAAAATATACTAACTGTGCCGCAGCCCTGGTTTGTGTCCAGCGAGGCGTTAGTGCTTTTTCTCTATTTACGTTTGACAAAATAAATGTTTTTATTTGCAAATTAATTTTTAGTGATGGCGAAATTATTGCAGCGCGTGGAAGTCACATTGCGTAGCCTTTACGTATTTAATTCCACCTTCGGGGAGCGTGAGGGCGAGGTGGGTTTAGTGTGTTCCATACGCCGGAAACGCCCCTAATTGAGTATTTATTTGCAGGAACACAAAAAGGTTTTGTTCTATCACCCGAATGACATTGAATTGAATACAAAAATCAAGGATGTGGGACTTAGTGAGGCCATCATACGGTTTACAGGGTACTTAATGGACGTTGGACTGTCCTGGGAAGTGAGTAATACTGAAGATTGTGTCTGCTTGCAGGACCTTCACCTCGGAAGACGATTGCCAGGCATTGCATACCCAGAAAACCACCCAGCTCTTTTACCAGCCCGAGCCTGGATATTGGATGGTCATGGTGCTCAATGTGCCCAAGGAGGTGCGGCTGAAGGAGGGCGTGGAGGTGAACGACTACCGCGGAGCGGAGATCTCGGACAGGATCTACAGAGCGATCCTAAGGCAGTGCTATCGAATGTTTCGCCTGCAGCACGGTACCTTTGCAGCCCACGGAATTGAGGAATCGGATGCCGAGAAGCGAAGGCTACTGCTGTCGCAGGAACTGCTCGGGTTCTATGAGAAGTATCTCACCCGAGATCTGAAGGACCTGGCCCACTGTGATATCATCGACATGCTGCATTCCATACAATACATGCCCCTGGACAAGTCGCTCTTTCTGCGAGCCCAGAATTTTGGAATGCTCGGCGAAACCTTTCCGGTCATCAAGGAGACGGTAATGCTCTACCAGGAGCAGATCCTTTGCGGCGGAAAGCTCCAGCCGGAGGATCTCTATAGCCTGCACTCCTACATAGTGCAGAACGTGCTGAAGGTGGAAGCGAGCACCTCCACCCTGGCCGTGAGTCCCTCGCTCAAGCGGAGCATCAGTGAGAGCCAGTTGCCAGGTTTCGTGAGACAACTAGCTGAAGGAGACGAGGACACGGCGCAGGATCAGCCCCTGAAAGTCCATGTGAATGTGGAGAAGCAAACGAAGACGTATTATCTGCTTATCTATCGTGCCCTCCACCTTACGCTTTGTTTGTTCTTGGACGGTGGGTTTGAATCCATTTTTTTTTTATTGATTATACTAGCCTTTTCTTACTGCCCTTTCAGCTGATCAGCCTGCCCCCAAACAGGAGCTCTACGATGAACTCAACGCCTACTTAAGTGGCCAATTGTCATCGCTGGCCCGCGATATTGCCAGCGAGCTTAACAAGGAGGCGGTGGGCTCAACCGGTGGTCAGGAGAATACAAACGGCAGCAGCAGCGGCGAAGCGGCAGCCAAGTACTTGTTCATCAACGAACAGAGCCTGCAGCACCATACGAACATGCAGCGACACCTGCCCCAGGGAATCCCTCGCAACGTGCTGAGCATCATTGCGGATCTGGCCAATTGCAGCGGAAAATCCGACAACCTGGACAGTGCTCCCGCTGAGGAGCTTCAGGTGAAGACTACCAACGATTACTGGATTGTGAAGAGGCGCTGCAACTTCCGGCAGTACTATGTGATCCTGTGCAACAGCAAGTTCACCCTGCTGGACGTTACCCAAGAAGCAAGACGGATTTTCGAGCAGGAGCTCACAGATGATGTATTCTTTGACAAATAAAGAGGAGGATCAAATACAAGATGGGAGTGCGCCAATTGTGGGCCCTGGGTGGCCCGTTACCACCTCGCCGCCAGCAGAATCGGCAAGTGGGCGGTCGAACATCCGAGTTTGGGTTTCAAGCCAACACCGCTCCACTGTCGGAGGCATCGTTATACACGCTGTTCGATGAGGAGGAGCTGGCCGTGGCGGTTGTATTGCCACCGTTCTGGGATCCGCTAATCTTCACGATGTATATCCTTCGGTTGGACATGCAGATGCTGTAGTAGTGCTCCTCGTAATCGATGGTGATCCGCTCGCAGCTGCTGTTCGCCATGAAGGACTCGTCGATACTGGAAAACATACGTTAATGGGTGTAAACAAATGAATCATAAATATTTATCAGACTAAAGCCCACCTCTCGGTCAGGTTGAGCAGACCCATTATCACATTGGCGCTGCGCTCGTCATTCTTGAGCTCGCCACCGGATTCCAGGACTGCGCCATCGTCCTTTAGTACCAGGTAGCCGATTTGATTGGGAACAAGTAACTTTTCCTTGTCCATTGTTCACTTTTATTCTATTTATTTATCTATCTGTTCTCACACCCCTGGTCAAGTGTGACCAGCTGTGCGTAAGTAGGAAAATGGACTAAGCATGAGATGGTCACATTAATTTTATGTAATTTAAATTCAGATAAAATATTCAAAATTTTTGTATATTGGGAGACTAAGTTGTCTTTTTTTTTGTATAAATTATTGTCCTTGAAGAAGTTTAATAAATAAGAGGAAATGTCTCATATAAAAAGAAGATACTGGTCACACCGATTCTAGGGGGCCGAATTTTTAAATATATTTTTGAATAGAAAAATTAGTATGTTTTTTAATTGCAAAGATTTATTCAGATATCAGGAAAACTTTTTCAAAAACTGTCTTTCTTGTAAAAATTATTGTCCTTAAAGATGTTTAAATAAACGAAAATTTCTTATATAAAATAAGCAATTGGTCACAACGTTTCTAAAAGCGCCAAATTTGTAATATATTTTTGAACAGAAAAACTCAATTTTTTTTATCTGAAAGATTTATTTAGATATCACCAAAACATTTTCAAAAACTGTTAGTTTAAGCTTCCCGAATGAGAATAATTCTTCCCCCAAATTACAATTAAAAGAAAACCATTTTGTTTGTTTTTTGGTTTAAAAACTGTTATATTCTTATACTGTTTTACATTTAGCATAGAATTTCAAACACACATACACACTGAAACTGATGCCGACTGAATTACAATGCATTTTATTTATTTTTCTTTTATATTAATTTATTTTTCGTTTATTTAGCTTAAATAATTATGAATTTTCTCGTCTGCTTGTTTCCACTTAATTGTTCTTCCTCTCGCTTTTATTTTTATTTTTAAGTTTATTTTGCTGTTTTGTAATTTCATATTTTGATCACATTTTGATTTCGCATGCCCAAAGTGAATTTGGTTTGTGTTCCGAATGATTCGCCTGAATGTGTAAACCTACAACTCCTTCGCTTTCTCTCTGTCCGTCCGATAAATCAAAAATATATATATATGTATATGCTTTACTCGTATGCTTAGGGATTTATGCAAGCCTCTGCTCCGCGTTCCACTACCTCTCTGTGTATATATGCTAATATTCAGTCAATATTATATATTCATGTTGGCCGCTTAGCTCGGGAAGAGCTCGGGGCCTTCAGTGGAGGATCGATCGAAAACCTGAAGATCTGTCTGCGTCTGCTCTCTAATGGGAAGAGTAACATATATGTTAGTTTCGGTTTACCGAACATGTATTATCTTCAAATGTCAAATGTATATAAAGTATGTACAAGTTATTATTTGGAGTTTTCGATGTATGTTGCTTGTTTTTTAAATATTTTATTTTTGCTTGGAAATCAAAAACAGAAGACGTGATCTTGGTATTATATGCGATCTCAACTAAATAACAGTACTAACTTCGTATCGGAGCTGTAACATGGATAAGGCATATGGAGGATTTAATGTAAAATGTCGGAATAATGATCATAGTTTATATGATGCTTGGATTATGTGTAAGATATATAGCCCAACTCCACTGGCACATGCTTCGATATGGAATATTCAAGACCAGCAAGATCATGTGCCAGAATGGCAATTAGGCTATAAAACTGTGGTGTAGGCTGGCAATATGCAAGAATTGGTGTAATTTTTGTTTTCTGTAATTTATTTTATATACCCTAAAAATTTGTTTACAACTAAATACTAATGCGTATGCTTAAAATTGATTAAAAAATATAGTATTATTATTTATATATTTATATTTATATAGGTTTTTAGTCACGATGCTATTATATAAAAACTAAAAAGAATTGTACGACAAAATTTTGGGTGGCTGACAAAAGACCGAACGGAGAGGCTCTTTCAACCCATAAAGTGTGTGAGTGTTGTGTGTGTTTTAACAATTACAAAATCTTGCTGTGTGTGAATGTGTGGTATTTGTTGTTGTTGTACGCCCCTAGAAAAACGGGGCAAGTCTTGGCTTACTAACTAGGGATTTCTCAATATATATTACGACATATTTAATATTCAATTACTAGGAGAGCGTAAAAACGTTGCATTCATTTATCGTCTGCTATGTATATGCATCTTGTTTGCTGGCAAAATAATCGCAAGGTAAAGGAAAAAACTACCAACAATTACTGTTTCTTTCATTCTTGTATAATTAATTGTATAATTATTGTTTACAAGTAGCATAATTATATTAATTACGTGTATATTTGATGTTTTTCCTCTTCCTACTCTTTCTCCTTTGTGTTTATTCTTTTGTTTTCTGTTATTGTTTGCTTTAAATTATAAAATTAACTAATCAAGAAAACCATAAAATTAGTTGTTTTTGTTTTGTTGTTTTGTTGCTGCTGCTACTGCTGCTTATGTTTAACGTATCCGTTTATTTATTGTTTAGCTTGACCTTTTAGGCCTTCCAGTTGTTCTGGCGACTGCCACTGGCACCGCTCTGCTGCTGGGGAGGAATCATCTCCAGCAGATACTGGCGCTGCAGCTCCGCCGCCCGCTGCACGTCCGCCATGCTGCTGGCGCTGCTCGAGTTCTTGGCCGATCCCGAGGAGGAGCTACTCTTCTTGTTGTTGTTATTGAAGGCTGCTTAAAAATGGGAGTTGCATGAGTAAATGTCTGGAAAATGTTATGATTCAGGGATTTCTCACCCGCCACTTGGGCCGCCTGCGCCATGGCCATCTGGTAAGAGTACAACAGCGGCGCAAACTGCATCATATGCTGCGGATTTGCACCAAGACCTTGTCCCAGAGCTGAAACAGAAACAAATAATTAAAATAAAGTTACATGAATAAAACTACAGAAAACTCACCTCGAAATAGCTGCTGCTGGAACGCCTGCATGGCCGCCGCCGTGGCCGCTGGCGAGGAATTACCCAGCCCCGAGGCAGCCGCCGCCGCTGCATTGTTTGAGGCCGAGCTGGCCCCACCACCAAAGTTGCCCAAACCGCCCAAGGCCGCCAGATTGCCCAGCTGGCTGAGGTTGCCCAGATTGCCGAGGTTGCCCAGACTGGCCAGGCTGTTGAGGTTGAGGCCGCCCATGCCGCCGAGGGCACTGAGATGAGCAGCCGCCGCCAGCGTGGCTGCCGAGTACTTGTCATAGCTCTGCGCCTGCTGCTGCTGCTGCTGTTGTGTCTGCTGATCCCGTTCCCGCTGATCCCGCTGCTGTTGCTGCTGCGACTGGTGATGATGATCGTGGCGATCGTTGCGGGAGGAACGGGACGATGTAGCCGTCTCGTGGTGATGCGCTGCCGTTGGCCCCGGACTAAGGATACCCGCCTGCTGGGCGGCAATGGCAGCAGCGGCGGCAGTGGCGGCCGCTCGTGAAGATCGCGACGTGCCCGACGACGGCGGCGGTGTGGGTTGACTCTGCGGTGGCGGTGGCGTTGGACGCGGTGTGGCTGGCGTTGGTGTCTGGCATTTGGTGGGTATCACCGTCACTGAAGGCGGCAGGTTGACCAAAGCGGCTGCCGCCGAAGCATGCGTCGCCTGCAGCTGTTCCCGTTCCCTTTGCATATGCGATGACGAGGAGTTGGAGCTGCTTACTGCGGAAACAGACAGCGAGTTGTTGCTGTTGTTGTTGTTGTTGTTGCTGCTGCCGCCACTTGAGCCATGGTTGTCCACCGGCGAGGGACTGCTCTGACTGGCCAGTCGCTGCTCAATCTCCTGCTCCTGCTGAAGAGCCTTGACAAACGCCTGTTTCAGTCGATTGGTGTGCTCCGCCTTCAAAGCCTTCTTTACGTTGGAGGTGACGCACTGCTCGCAAATCACCTTGGGATCCTTGTTGGCTGTGAAACAAGAAGGGAAAGCGTTATTAATATTATTTATTATAAAGTAAATTAGATGGCTAAACTGTGAGAGAAGAGTTATCATCTTTAAGGACTTCTTTCCCTTAACTTACTCTGCTTTTCCCATTTCCAAACGGGCGTAAAGTCAATCTTGCACTGGGCACAGCGGAAGGGAGCAGCCACAGCATTGGCCTTCTTGTTGACGGTCAGATAGTCCACAACGGTCTCCAGGCCTAGAAGATATACAAAGTCCGTGTTGCTGGGATTGGGAATGAAGTGCATCTCTGGTGGTGGTGGCTTTGGCGGGGGAATCTTTAGCGGAATTTAAAAATATAATATTAGGGTTAAATCATTTCATTTATTTGAGTCTTTGCACTCACCTGCAGCAGCGTCTTTTCCAGCTGCTTTCGCAGTGCCATTTTAGCTGCCGCCTGTCTTTGAGCGGGTGTCTGGGCGTCTTCTCTCGGCGTTGAGCGATCGTTCTATGAGTTAAGTAATTATTTGAATTAATTAAAAATAATTAAAGAAACTTTTATTATTGTTGAGACTCACCTTCAGCTCGTTGAGCTGATTTTGATGCTGTTGGGACAGTGGTGGCGCCGGTGTGATGGAAACAGAATTGCTTATGGTCCCAGGTACCTTCGAATTATCCGAAATATTAGGCTGCATGTTTCAACGATTTATTTTTATGTTTTTTTTTTTATGGTAGGAATAGCAAGTACAAATACGGAATAGCAGAAAGAGGCAAAGTTGCGTTTAGTCTTTGTTTTATATTATTCAATGTTTTGGATGAATGCGAGAAATGGTAGAATATTAGGTGGTGCCACTTGCTCGAAGCCTCCTCGGTTTTTGCTTTATGTGAAATATTATATATATTCCCAGACAGAGGCCGACTTCGGCTGATTTGACAGGTGTTAGTTAGTGTTAGTAAGTGTTCATAGAGTTATTAGTAAAGTGTGTTGTTGGTGTAGTGTTGGAAATGGTTTTTCTATGTGTTATAAGCAAGCAAGATCTAAAGAACATAATTTTGAAGAGATGAACTTGTTTAATATATATTAATTAATAGAGAATCTCAAAAAAATTGATAAAACATAACTAAATTAAGAATATTATGTAAAGTTCAGAATACAGAATTCAAAAAATCTCTATTAGTTAAACATTAATTAAAAGAGTGTTGGAAAATGCTATAGAATCAATATTTCGGCAATTATTTTAATTGAATGATTAATTTTCCCATTTAAAATCATTATTATTCCTGTTGTTCTTAAATTCTTATTCTGTTTAGGTTTTTACTAACATACTTTTACTTTAAAAATTAAAAATCCATTTTATATTTCTTATCTCCTAATTTTAGGCACATTTTCTTGATTAATCTTTTATTCAAAAAAATTCTTACGATATATAACATTCATTCTCTAAATTTTCCTATACTTCTTGCTGCCTAAACACATAATTTAATTAGTTAGTTTGTTTAATATACGACCTAATGTGTTGCTAAGCGTGAGTTTTTGTTTCTTGTGTGACTTTGTGTGCCTCCAAGGACTGTGTTGTAATGTTTTGTAAATTGTTGATTGGTGAATTGGTGTACTGGTTGGTGTCTTTGGTGCTCTTTGACAAATATTAAGGTGAGAGAGAAAAACTCGGCGCTTACGGCAACGATTACATTACAATAACTCACATTGCGTGCTTTCAGACTGGAGGGCGGCGCCGAGGTGGGCGTTATGGTCACCGAGGGCGTGATGGTGAGATTCGGCAGGTTAGTGCGTGGCGGCAATGCGCTGGAGCGATGCGAGGCGGAGGTGGCGGGCGTGATGGTAGTGCCGGCGGCCAAAGTGGCGCCCGGCGGCAGCGATGCCCTTGGCGGTGGCAGAATCGAGTTGCTCCCAAGACCAGAGGAGCCACCCGAGTTGCTGCCGCGCTGCTGATGACCGCTCAATGCAGCTGCAGCCGCTGCAATGGCAGAGGCGGCCGCCGCCGCTGAGCTCGAGCTGCCCGTTCGACTGTTGGTGGCGCTGTAATTCAATAATTTTATAATTAAAATAATGAAATATTATTCAAGATATTTAAACCTTACCTGATGCTAACGGCGGCTCCTCCACTGCCTCCTAGACTGCTCCTGCTGCCCTTGCTGTGGGCGGGCAGCGGCACCGCTGACGTGGGCGTTACACTGAGCGATCCCTTCGAGGTGAGCGCAGCGGGAATCGCTGCCAACGGATTGTTGGGCGATACGCTGGTGGGCGTCACCACAAGGTTCTCCTTCATCACCTGCTGCGACTGCTTGAGTTTCTTGAGGAGCATCAGCTTGGTTTCCTCGTTGCGCAGATCCTGTCGCAGCTTCCTCAGGCTCTTCTCCCGCTCCTTGAGCTCGGCGTGACTCAGCTCCTTGATGGGCACATAGGGCGGCATCTCCTCGTCATCCGTTTCGGAATCAATGTTTCCATTCTGCTGGCGGCCATTGGTCCGGGCGGGTAACAGCACAATATCGGGAGCCTCGGCATAGGATTTGGGTTCGGTTCTTGGTCGCAGGACTCTTCTTTGCACCTTGTTTTCGTCCTGACCGCCACCTCCAACGGTGCTGCCGCCTCCTCCCGAGGCACCGCCTGTTCCTGTGCCACCTTCACTGGCATTATTGCTATTTGTGTTGCTGGTGGAGTTGCTATTGCTGCTGCTGCCGGTGCCGCCGCTGCTGCTGCTGATGCTGTTTGCTGTGTTGCTGGTGGAGTTGCTGCTGCTGCTGGTGCTATTGGTGGTAGCGTTAGTGCCATTATTGGTGGCCGGCGCCGGTGCTGGCGTTATGGTTAGGCCCGCATTATTGGCCGTCAACGCTCGCAGATCCCGATTGCTTAGCGCCGCCGGCGACGGAGCCGGCGTTATGGTTAACGCCGGGTCACGGCCGGAGCCTATACTCAAGTCGACCACATCGTCGACCTCCATTTTGGCCATTTTCGCTCGTCGCGTCGTCGTGATTCCGTATGTTGGTCAACTGCAAGGATAAGAGGAGGATAATTTGATTATAATTATCGGCAAGACTCTATGAAATTTATATTTTTTATCATTTCTAGTCAAAGCTTTTATAATTATGTCAGAAGCAGAGTCAACAGCAGAGTCGATCTAGACATGTCGATAATAAAATTGTTTACTCCATTTTAGAAAAAGAAAAAATCTTGAAATAAATAAAATCCAAGGCATCTTGGAAATTAATAAAAGCAAAAAAGGTCCTTCGAGCAAACAAAAAGTTGTCATTTTGCCGTAATCAGACCCCGAATAGGGGTTAAGGGGGCGTGGCAGTGTGTGGCATTCGTGTTTTACCAAGGGTTGAAATTGGGTTTCCTCTTCGCAATATATATTTATTTTTTCTTTTTGTCGTTTTCATGTTTCTTTCGAAGGCGGAAGTCCGTCCAACTCTAACCCCTAAAAACACACGGGGTACGGGTAGTATCTGTGTCTGCAGCACCTTTTTCCCGCAGTGCGAATGTCTCGATGCCTGCTCCCCTTTTTGTCCGTGCTGCGACATAATAAATATATCCTGATTTCAATTTATTAAGGCAACACCAACCACGACGACCTTGTTGAGGAGGAAACCGATAGCCTCTCGAGAGGAGAAAGCGGCACTAAATCAACGAAAATCAACTCTGATTTGATCGTCAGATATGCAAGTGTAAGTGTAACTAAGAGGGAAAGAGATAGGGCAGAGGGGAGAGCAAGAAATTTCTTTCGATTTAGCTGCGGATTTGAATTTCGGACTCGGACATCTTCCACACAGCCAATCCAAGAAGCAAGTCACGTTTTCGATTTAACAAATTTTTTGCATGCAAAGCCGCTGGTTTTGTGGCTGCGCAAAAAAATTTACATGAAAAGCAAGCTCTAGGTGGAATGGGGCGAAACGTGTAATACAGTGGGACCTGGATATACAAATATATATTTATTAATGGAATTAAATAATATTTCCATGGAATTTGAATATGGTCTCTAGTCTATAAATCACTTAATATCATGAAAAATATTGTTTTTTAATAATATTAAAAACTGCAAAGTGTAAAATATCTCAACTTAATAAACAAAAAAAAAAAAATATACTTCCTTAATATTTAAAGAAAGCAATTTAGTTGGAAGTATTCCTTGTAGGCTTGCTCCACTGTATTTAGTAGTAGAATAACTAGCAGAGACACAAACCGGCCAAAGCGCACACTAGCACATACACAGACTAAAACACACACGGGCAAACAACAGCTACCTGACACGTGAGAGCGAGAGGTGAATAAACTTTTCAAGCAACTTAAGCGCTGCAGTATATAAAACACAAACAACAAACGTCCGCAAACAACACACAGCAAGAGCAACAAACATTCACCTGCTGCTGGAGGCACACCAACAGGAGGAGAGACCAGAGTCAATAAAAATACATTTTAACAAGACCACAAACAATAAAGCAGCAGCCATAACCGTCACAATTAAGAGATGATAAATAAATGCAGTCCCCCCACCCCCCTACATCACACAAACAGGTGGCAACTCTGGCCAGACTAAAACCCGTCAAAGGAATCCACTTGAAGCATCTAGTTTTTACAGAAGAAGAGCGAATCAAATGGCATAATTACACAAAAGCTGGGGCAGCAAAAAAATAAACGTAGTAATAATAAAACAACAAATCCGCGTTGTTGCTGCTATAAATTAACTCGCTTTGAAAGTTAGCAGAAACACACACACGAGCACGCACTCACACATAAGCGTGCAAGCACGCTTACTCGTTCGTTTTGCTTTATTTTTTCTTCTCCTCCATTTGCTCCTCTTTCTCCGTCTGCCCTGCCGCTCCAAGCAGCTCCACCGCCACTCTCTTTTAGCGGCTGTCGACGGAGTCTCGTTACTTTCGACACTTGTGTCGTCATCAGATTGCGCTGTCCGCCGCTATCAGAGCACAGTGGGTCGCTTCGGCGGTTAATTTCGCCTTCGCGGGGTGTGCGAGCGATATGTGTGTGACACACAGCAGGAATATGGGAATGTGAACGGTGATAGTGGGCGATGATAAGATCAAGTGGCGTTACAGTGGTCAGAAGTCAATGGTACTTTGGTGAAATGTTCATTTAGAAATTATAATTAGACTACTGGACTATATTTACAAATATTTTCTGACTAAAAATGTTTTTAATGTGTTTTAAATGGCAGTTTTTCATTGTTTTATACATTTTTTTTTTAAATATTAAATATTTTATTCATTCCGAAGTATCAATGAAACTGAATTTTTATATTAAAAGCATATATTATTCTTTGTTTAATTAATTTAAATTCATTTTATATATTTACGAACATCAAAAATTAAAGACTTAAAAGTATAAATGTCTTCAATCTCTCTGCCCCACTGTGCTTTTAATTTGTTGGCCTGTGTGTAAGCGCGTTTGTGTGCGAGTTAATGCCCGCAGTCTGTGTGTGTGCTTTGATGATTTTCAGCTTTTTCTTATTAAATTAATGCAAACATTTTTAAACTTTTATAGATGCTTTTTAATGCTGGCGAGCATTATGCGTGATGCTGCTGCTTAACATCCACCCACCCTTCCCCTACCCATTAACTCTTATTCGCGACGTGTGGAATCTCTTTCAGAATAAAAAAGGCAGAGACTTTTATCGATTTGTTGCGACGTTTGGCATTTTGTGTGTGACTATAATTGTGCTTAATAGCGCGCTAAATGAGTTTCAATTAGCGTTGTTGCATTGTGAGATTTATATATGAATGAATGTTTGTATGTTTGTATATAGTACATCAGTGTATGACAGCTTGTGGGTCACCTTATGTCCAAGTTCAAGTTTAAGGGCCGTTGGTCACCCGAAACAGGTACAAAAAATGCATAACCATGAGTAACGAAAGATGCCATTGGGGGGGACTTGTCATGTGGTCGATTCAGTAACGAAAGCAGATGCACGAGACAGAGTTGGGGTAACGAAAAACTTAGAAGCTATGACGACGACGCAGAAAATTAAAAAAAGCAAAAGAAATAAGGTTAAATCAAAAGTACAGTTGTGTACATAGCGACGGCGAGCAGCAGCAGCAGCAGCAACAACAACACAAACAAAAGCGAAGAGCAACAGCAAAGCAAGCAAAATGTGTTTGAGTGTGGCTGCGGTGAGAGAGAGCCAGAGAGCGGGCACGGGAAAGTAAGACAGAGAGAGGCGGCAGCGGCGGCGGCAGCAGCAATAGCGGCTACGACGGCGGGAGAGAGCGAGAGCCAGAACAGCAAGACGTCCGAAGAGAGAGCATGTCGCACACACGCGAGACGACATCAAAGAGTGGAGAGCAGAGGAACACGGAGGAGAGCCGCCGCTTTTTTGGGGTCTGGCCACCCACAGCACCACCCACTGCCCCCTTCCCCCTTAAACCCATCACCACCCATCCGCAAATCGATTTGCATATTAGTTTGGTTATCAACCTTTCAGAAACGTATGCGCTTCCATAATCTCCATCGAAATCCCTCCCTGGAAAACTTTTCCTAAAAAGCCTAAACAAATTTAAAGAAAATCTTAAACATCCCATGTCACTGGATTCTTGAAAATCTTTTCATTAATCTAATAACTTTCAGATGCTAAAACTTTAAGGGACCTTTTGATTCATATTATTTATTAAAAGAAAAACTAGGGAAATACTTTGTAAGAAATTTTAAATGAACTTATGTCATAAAGCTTTGAAATTAGTTATAAATGTAACCCAGTTTACAACCTCATTTTATTTATTTGTACTTTGCTAGTATACTTGTACTAAATTACAAACCTCTAATTACATTATTTACGATACATATTCGTATAAGAACCTTAAAACATTAAAGCTCCAGACCGGGACTGCTTTAATTTAATTAAAATACACCTTGCTGTATGAAACCCATCAAGATATTAAAGAAAACAAAATAAAGAAAAGAATTATGATAAAAACCAAGTGGCAGCTTAGCAAAAAAACAAACACGGGGGGTTCGACAAACATATTTCTCGCTACGTTTCAGTTCGGCATTTATAAGAAATGCGCATATCTTATATCTTATGCCATTGTACATAAGCGTAATGGAGAGGGGTGGAGTGAAGTGGGTATTTGAGAGAGAGCCAGAGCCAGAGCAAGTGAGAGAGCACGACTTGTTGTACATGGGCGGAGGTGGCGTGGCATGGCTGTCATGGGGTGGGGGGCTTGGCGACCGACCTTCGTACATATTTACTCATCCATGCTGGGATTTGGAATCACAATTGGGTGGCGGGGAGAAGGATGCAATGGGGGTGCTCGAAACACAAAACACAATCCCCATCCATCCAATTCCAATTGCAGTCCCAACAAAACACTCTGGCCAATTCTAAAACTGCAGCCCAAAAGTGATGTCATCGTAAACTAATGGCGAAACTATCGAATTGCATTCAATGTGCGAAAAATTCGTGCAAGTTTGAAAAGTATTTCGCCACCTCCAAAACTCGGTAAAGCTCTTAGTATATTTTAGGTACTACTGTTTATCTAAGACTTTAATCATAAAAAACAAACATGAATGCATTGTTATTTTAATTAAGTGTATTAATAAACTTTTAAACATCATAAAAAAGTATTTAAAGCACACTTAATGTAATCGACTTGGTGTTGTACAATGTACACCCATTGACACCACTTCAATTACATGGCCCACTGTACCTCGTCGCTTTTCTCGCTGCGTTTATTTATTTATAACCCGCCGATAAGCAGCATTGAGCAATTCGCCAGCACTCAAAACGGCTAACAAACAAACAAACAAACACGAAACAAAAAACCAAAATGTTCTAAATGGGTTAACTAGAACATTAAGCACAAATTAATTGCGTGCACTGTATAACAATAGCGACAAACGAGAGTGTCAGCTTTGGGAACAGCACAGAGAGATTCCTGACATATTCTGATTTGTATTTTGCTTATCACCAAGGTATACATACTATATATTCCGAAACTGTTCTTTATGGCCCTGCTGAGTAAAAAAAAAAAAATATATATATATATATATATACATATACATGTATTAAATCGCGGGTGGGGGTACCTGGCCTGATGCACAGCTGTTTTTCGTGCTCTTGACCAGTGTTGCCAACTAAATAAACAGTAAAATACAAAATACATAAGGAGCAATAGCAACAATGCAAAGACAAGCTAAAAATTAATGACTTTCAAACTGGTTTTGTTTACTGTGGAGGCCGCAAAAAAAGCAACAGAAAATGAGAAGAAATAAGAAGACGAAGCGCTGAAGCCGATGCCAAAGCATCATTTAATGCTTTGTACTGGCCTCTCTCTCTCGCTGGGTTACTTTAAAAAGAAATAAAACCGTTTTATTGTTTTAACGAGATAAGCTATTAAGCGGGTGAGATTTTAAAGCTACAATTAGAGATATGTATAAACACATTTTTTTTCTCATTCCAAGTTTGTAAGGAATCAGAATTGATAACCTTTGCTTTTTATATTCCAAGAAAAGTTCCAGTAAAGTTTTCTAGATTGTCATACTTTTCTAAGAACTGTGTAATCTACATATTTTAATTAAATTTACTCCTGATCAAAACTGTACAAAGAAGGCAATTTGCATTATTTTGGGGAATTTCTAGCTATGAACGTAAGTATGTCTGAGTATTTTGAGATTTATGCAATTGTTATTTGATTACTTTTACTATTTTCATATTCTCCTCTTTGAGGCATTCTCTTTATTGTCTATCTATCTACCTATGATCTTTCTCCCAAAACAAACTCTAGTATTCGATAAACATAATAAAGATATTAAGCCAAAAGATCTTTATTGCCCATTAAAAACTTCTAAAATTAAAGTAAAGTAAAGTGCACCTTAAACTCCTTCCAGTACGCTTCCAGTAAAGTTAGACCAGTTAAAAACTTACAACTGATAAGTTTTTGTGGCTGGAAATGAAAAAGTTATATTTAAAGTTACATAAAACCAAAAATTTAAAGAAAATAAAGCCGTGTCAAGTGTTTCGAGGTTAATAAACTGACAGAGGCCGAAAACTTAAACAATTTCCATATTGTCAATTTGCAAATTTTGCACATTTGCGCAGGTTGTTATATATATACACACACATACATATATATCGAACGAGGGGGGATTACATATGTACATATCATTTGATTCGATACATGGCGAAATTGCAATTGCGCCCACCTTTCCCCTTCCTCTTTTGCCTTTTCTGCTTCTTCTTCTTGTTGCTGCTGCTGCTGCGTCTTTGCTGTTTATTGTTGTTTTTGTACATAAGTCCCAGCCGTGCCTCAGTGTGTGAGTGGAATACAAACACACACCCGCAGCACATAGGCAATGGGTTCAAGTTGTATATAAAGCCAAACGACCGACCGACTCTGCCAGCGTCGCTGTCTCGGTCAACGCAGGCGTCACCGTCTCTGCTTTTGCCTATCCAACCATGCGGCCCCTGCCTTCCTTCTCCCATCTTACCTTCGCTTTTGATGGGAGCGTGTGTGTGTGGCTACAATTGAGGTCAATAGATTAGGGATAAATAGTAATTAGGGGAATTAATAAGTTAATTAATGGGCAAGGGTCTTGTATCGTTTAAAAGCAAATTAGTATATTTAAAAAAAATCTTGTTAGAGAAACTTTTTATAATATTTTTATAATATTTTTTTTTATTTTCACGAAAAAATAAGTTCTTATCAATAGTTCCCCAAAATTTGGCCTCCAAACTCTACATCAATATAAGGCAGGTGCTATAATTTCACCCCCGTCTGTGAGCATTATATATTTTATGGGCACTCGGTGGCCGTTGACTGTTTGGCTGGGAAATAAACGGCCAGCGAAAAGGCAACCGATCTATTTATTACAATTCCGCCGCCTATGTAGCGTAGCAGCGTACATCATTACGCATTTTGCATTTGCCTTTGCATTTGGCACATTTTTAAATTTTCAGCATGCTTAACTCTTTCTGGTTTCCTGGTTTCCTTTTTTTTCAGCTGCTTTTGTTTTGCTTTTCGCACTGCCCCCACCAAAAGCAATTGACGCCTGCATTTCGATGCTTTGGAAAAATTCCACTTAATCAAGCAAATTACCAACGCGTCGCAGTCGCAGTTGACGTCGGCGTCCAAGTTGGCAGCGTCGCTATGCTTTTTATTTTGGCTATTTTTAGGTTGCTTGCTTTACCTTTTTTTCGGTTGGCAAAACAAAGATTGAATGCTGCATGGAAATGGAAATGAGAGAGGGAGAGAAAAGTAGAAAAAGCTGGCAAAAAAAAAACTGAAAAAATAAGAAGAAGCTCGCACGCGTTAAGAATAACCCCAAAAAGTAACGCGTAAAAGCAGCGCCCAAAAAAGAAATAACCAAAACCAGTTAGCCGATACCTTTTCTCTCACTCATTCGCACACACACTAAGGCAGTTAACCTTTTTACCAGTGGCGTGCTAAAGGGAATTAGAGGGGTTACAGCCAAGTACATTGAATTTTTTAATTTCCTTGCTAAAACCCTCTTTGGTTTCTAGTTTTCATTAAAAATGTATATACAAATTCATTTAAAGTTTGTTTTAAACACTAGTTAGTGTTCATTTCTATAAGAAAAGTACCAGTAATTGATTTTAGACTCAAAATAAATCAAATATTTTCTAACTTATGCACAATGATCATTAAAATGCCTTCATTTAATCCTAACATCTTTTTATTAAAACAAGTTCCTCAACTAAAATCGCTCCCCTTGCACACGCCACTGCCTTTTAACTATGATAAGTGCAAAAGAAAAAAAACGAAGGAAATATACAATGAAAAGAGAAATACTCGTGAATTTCATTCAATTTTTCGGTGAGATTTCAGTTTCGTTTGCCATTAGTATAATTAAGTAAATATCAATCTATAAATAGGCTTATCAAAGCTGCCAACGCGCACACAAGTTCGGTCAGTGCAACAATAAACTTTAGCCTTGAACTAACCACCACGAGTCTATACAAAAAATATATATAAAAATATATAGTTACTATATACAGAGACGCTCATGTAAATATGCAAATGGTGTTTTTTTTTCTATGTACACCTATTAGCGTGTAATTGTATCTTAGCACGCGCTTTTCACCTGCAAACTGCATGCTCGGTGACATGAAGGGTATATATAGAGGGGTACATACATATATGTAATCTATCTGTAAATCTATATAATGGGGTTTATACATAACTATACCTATAAATCTATACAGTGCTATGAAGAATAAATGTAGGAAGCTACAGTGTAGCCTTATGTATTTAATGAAAAAACTATTGTATGAATAATGTGATTATATATTGACTTTAATATAAGGCTAGCCTGTCTAAAACATTTGCTTTTCTTTAAAAGATACATATAATTGTGTACCTCTTAAGAAATTTGATTTCATATTTCTTACGTATATTTCCTGATTAGAAAACAGCCATAACAATCAACCCCTTTGAGTTTAGCGACCGAACACTGTTTTATTATTTACTCAAACACGGCATACATAATTACATCTGGGCCACGTCACTTCCTGCATATGGAGGGAGACTTCTCCCTTCCTCGTTTCGATAAA
This sequence comes from Drosophila punjabiensis, assembly GCA_008042585.1. Taxonomy (NCBI): domain Eukaryota; kingdom Metazoa; phylum Arthropoda; class Insecta; order Diptera; family Drosophilidae; genus Drosophila; species Drosophila punjabiensis. The sequence goes on along the minus strand of VNJR01011870.1, from coordinate 15,529 downwards.
AAGTTGTTGGGTTTATATTTTGGCAAATTGAAACCATTGGATCAGCGATTTGCATATCCTGAATATGGTTAAAGCACATGCTCTGAAGACATGTAGTCCAAGTATTGTACATTTCTCTGTGCATATGCACGATGTATAAAAATAAATGTCAGCAAAAACAACAACAAAAAATGGAAAAGAGAAAACATTTTTTTCTAGCTCTCTAGCGCTGATAAGCAGGCGACACTTACACAATACACACTCTCGCACAATACACACGCACACACACACACATGAGATGGTCTGGTATATAAGCCATATGTATTTAGGGTCTGGGGGTCTCTGAGAGAGTACGTAATACTTTCAATTTGTCTGTTGTTACGGCTGATTCACAGGTTTTCCTCTTAGGATAAGTATGTATGTATGTATGTACCTCTAAAGTCAGACTAAATTAAAAAAAAAATACTATTAAGTCTTATCTTTTTTATAAATGTGGAAATAGGGCTAAGCTGTGTACATAATATTGTGAAATAGTTTAGATTTAGAAATTACTTAAGCAGAAATAATCAGAGATTGCAGCTTTGCTACAGATTTCATGGAGAAACCTATGACTTAAGATTTCTGAGAAATTTAATGTAGAAACCGTTAGATTAAATGGAAATATATAGTTGAATTCCCATAAACAATTGTATTATTTATTTGCGTTCTTTTGCAGAGAAAAGCAAACTCTTCAAGGTCTGTGAACTCGTCGAGAAAAACAAAAAAGAGAAATCGCGCTGGATGCACACAGAGCGAGCGGCTAACGGTAACGAGAGTTAAGTGATGCTGCAGCAGCAACTATATCCACTAATACATCCCCTAGTGTCTAGCACTAAAACTAGTATTAGTACAATGCCTATGTACGGCACAATTCCTTCTTTTTTTATCTTCTGTTGTTTGGTTTTTGTTTTTTTTTTATGCGCTTGTTCTTATTTTTGCACTTAATGACGTGTAACGAGCTCGCGCGCGTGTTTTCTGCAGTTGGCTTTGTGTGAGCGCTCTCTCGCTCTTTATATATATACATACATAATAAGTATGTATATATACAAACATATGTACTAGCCGGGGTGTGCGTGCGAGCGAGAAAATAAACAGGTAAAAAAGGTAAACCAAAGGAAGAAAACGGCAACAACAAAAAAGCAGCTTTGCCACTTTTTTTCTGTCTTCGTTTTTTTTTTTTGTATTTATTATTTTTTCTTGAGAAACAACAACAAGATATACTTGACACTTTTCATCCAAAAATTAAATAAATATTCGCTCATTAAATAATTAGTCAGCAAGAGCTGGCCATGAAAATCAGCAGAAAAGCAAAGGAAATCGATGCATATTCTTGGGATAATTGTTTATGGAAGCGATTTAATTTGAATTTATTTATACTTTAATTACGTCTATGTACAAATATGTGATTTCTACTTTTATATAATCCTGTATTTTGAAGTTCAGTTTCTCAATGTCCGGTTATGATCTAGCTCAAACTTTAAATTCAATCAATTTTTCAGTTACATTACTCAAGCAACGAGTCTAGAAACTAGACAAGAAACTTTAACTTAACTTTTATTTTTACAAAGAAAGATAGATATATAACATATATATACTAAGATAATCATGAGCACAAAGATCTTTACTTGGCATAATTTTCTTCCATAAAACCTAAAGTAAATACATAAGACATTGTAATATAAAAGACAGCACTTTCAAAAATAATTATTAACGTACAGGCTTTGTATATTTAATTATGACTTTAATTGCTTTTTATAAAGGCCTTTCAAAGGTGGATAATTTTAAATAATTATAAGCTTACAATTAAATCCCAGAAAACTAAACGAAACCAACAACATGGGTTCATGTTTTAAGGCAAAGAAAAGATTAGTCTTGGAAATATGCAGATACTAAAAAAAAACAACAAAAGCTAATAGCCACCACCAATTTTCTTTGCCTCACGATTGCCAATTCGGTTTTAGCTTTTCGAGACCTCAAATCCCACAGCAAGCAAAAGATACGATTTCGGGGAAAAAAAAAAACACACAATCGAGGAGAGGCAGCAGCGCTGCATAAAAGTCATTTAAACGGTCAATTGCCTCAGGCGGCCAAAAGCAAATGTTCAAATGAGAGAGTAATACCAATAAAAAACGCAAAAACCAAACACAAACTAAATGAAATTGAGCGACCAAGGGGAGAGCGGCGGAAAGAGGCAGCTGACACACAGCTGCCCATTTAAATAGCAGAGAAAAAACTGCAGGCCAACAAATTAAAGAACATTTTTTATATGGTTCACTATAAATAAACAATACAGCAGTATTTCAAGAACTAAAAGTTAAATGTTGGTATTGTACACACTTTAATCCTAGCTAAATTATCATTATTGAACAAAACACTATTTAACTTTTATAAATAATACACATACCATTTAGAAAATACCAAGAAAAAATCTCTTTATTTCAATAGAAAACGTTTCCTTGCATTTTTGTAATTTTTCAGACATTTCTATAAATTATAAAAACATGTTATCATAGTAAATCTTCATAAATTTTTTAAAGATGTTTGCTTTATGGATTTGTGCTTGAAAATTGACCATTAAAAGAATATGTTCTACACATCGATTGTGCATAAATTATAATTTCAGAAGCGCAGCAGCGGCGGCGACCCCAAAGATTTCAAAAGAAAAAAAAAGGAAGAAGATGAGGAGAATGTGAGCAGAAGAATCGGAGATATAGAGGTGGCATCGAAGAGAGAAGGCGACAGACAGACAGGCCCCGATACCAGAGAGTAAAAGAGGGAGAGAGCACAGGAGGCCTTATATACATACAAACATACACATATATAAGAGACCCAGAGGTGGTCATGGAATGTTTGTTTGTATATGCACACGAAACTCTCGTGTATTCCGCCGTTTTGGGTTCTGGTCTTGTGCTGTACATGGCATATAAAGCATATATAGTATGTGTATCTATATAGGTATGTGTAGAGTCGGGGGGACAGCTAATCAGGCAATTAAAGAACCACAAAATAGCCGAAAAGCCAAGAAACAAAAAAAAAAAAACCATAAAAAAGAGAAGCATTATATAAAACGGAGAGAAGGTCGGAAGAATCGGTATCGAAATGTGCCAAACAAAGGAAAAGTTTGGCAACACACACACACAAACTTTATAAATGTTTGCCATAAAGCAAATATATGCGAAAAACCCCAAATCAAACCAAAATATATATTTCTAAGTCATATTTGTTTATATCGTTTTTGAAAATTAAGTAAATCCCTGTTACCCGGAAGTGAGTTTCCCTGAATTGGCTGGCTTCTTGTCATAAACAGATGTGCTGCTTACTAGGTGTTGTTTTCCACAGACCCGCCCTGTTTTTTAATCACCGCCCGTCCAGCCCCTTTCTACCTGCAACTGCCACGCACTTTTCAGTAAAATTTCCACCACCGAAAAAGGAATGCGAGAGACACAAGGAAAAACGGAAAAGCAAAACAAGTGCTTTTTTTAGTTAAGCTTAAGGACTAAGAGATAAGGGTTAATAATTGTTTAGGAACTAAAACTTTTTGGTATATTATTAATATTTATGTTCTTATCCTGTTTTAAGTATCTCAAGATATAACAATTCATAAATTAAGAGAATATTATTCTTTTGAAAGAGAAACTTAAAACAATTTGAGTTTATGGTTGTATGAATGAGTTATTTAATCTTAAAATACATACTTGACACATTTTATTAACTTTAATAAAATTTCTTTAAAACCCCATAATGAATAATTAATAATAATAATTATAAACTGTAATGTTTAATTACAAGGTACTGTACTTATTTACAAGGTACTGTATTTAAGCAATAATAAGTTAGGGTATAATTAAAGCTGACCTGCTTTCAAAATTCCTAACATAATCTCTAATTCTAGTGAATTCTTGTAAACTCTTGTATTACCAATTAAATACTTATTGGTATAAAAAGCTGCTTATTAAGACCCGAGTTTTGCATAATTTCATAAAAAGGGTTACCAGACATACTATGGAAAATATGATGATGCAAGGGGTGAAAAGGATTATACAGAAAAAAAAAATACATGTTTACATTAACGCGAAAGGAACTCTAGAAGTTGTTTCTACAGTTTCTATGCACATAATACAACCCCCTCTGGCTAACAACAAGACGCAGTACGAACGAACGAGCGAACAGATTCGACAAGTTACTTCACTTAATGCGGTTTTCCCGGGGAAAATCCATCCAGAAAGGCGGGGGAGAGTGGCGGCTGCTGCTTTTGCTTCTGCTGCTCTCGTTGTAAAAACTTTGACGGCAACCTTTAAAGTTGGCTTTAAACTTAAGAAGAGAATGGTAACGAAAGGCCTCCCTAGCCTTTGAGTCTGGGGGTGATGATGCCCCTTGCTCGGGGGGTTACACCCACATAGCAACACAGCCCGGCAGCACCTCACCCCCCCCCCCACCCCTTGGTCTGTCTGCCTGTGTGTGTGTGTTGGGTAACTTTTTTTCCTGCTTCTTCTTTTGCTTTTCTGCCCTAACACAAAAATGTGTATCTAGAAATATTTTATGCAGGCAACTCTTCAGTGGCGTGGGTGGGAAGTGGGGGTGGCGACTGGGTGGGGTTGGGGATGGTTCACCCCCTCGCAGTCTGTTGTTGTTGCTGTTGTTTTTTTGTTGGGGTTTTGGGCGTGTTTTCTGGTGGCACAAAACTATGACCGAAAAACCAAGGTGGGGCGGGGTGGGATTGGGTTTTCTATGTGGCGGAAGCGGAGATGTCGTCGCTACCTCTGCAGGCACACACCTATACACATACAAAATATAAATCCACAAACATACAGTCCAACTTCTATAGCTGAGAACTAAATGGAAACTTCCAAATCCTGTCACGTTTCCAGATATTCATACGAATTTGCATCAATAAGTTTCATAACATTTATAGAGGCTTCGTGGAAAAGTATTGGATTGTTTAAGAACCTGAAGAAACTCTTGAAATATTAACCAATTAGTTATTGAAGAACACAAATGAATATTTCTCTTTCTCTAAAACTAAGCTTATGGACTTTGTAACAAAAACTTTATAAGTGATATTTACTAATTTGTAGGTAATACAAAAGTTATTTCTAAATAAACCTAATTCTTAGAGTCTATACAATGGATTTTGTGACTTTAAATAGTAAGAAATCTCTTACTTCTTTAATTATTATTAAAAAATGTTTTTATTTGTTTCTTAGCTTAAATTTAAACACAACTAATTACCCCTCCCCCATTAAATATCCTTTTAAAACTTAGCTTCAGGAATTGGGAGAACTTCAACAGTATATAAATATATACTTTATATATAATATATATATATATTTGGGATATACATAGGCGGCATCACAAGACACATGTCCACATAATTGCCAAACGCGCAAAATCGAAGTGGCGACCTGCTGCCCCACCTCCCCAAAAGCCAAACCCCACCGAAAATTCACCCAAAACAACCCCTACCACTACTGGCAACCTCAACCGCTCACTCCAACCCCTCTCAATCCCTCGGCCTCGGCTTAGGATTACTCACCAGTTTGCATTTGCAGGTGTGGGCGGGTATGTATGTACAGTTGCGCTTGCAATTTATAGTTCGATATTGGGTAGGAAATCTAAGCCGGTTCCCATAAATAATAGGCCGAAAACACACAGTCCAATATTGAATATTGAATTTTGAGGTGCCCAAAACCTGGACCTACACCTTCTCCTCTCTGCCCCTTAATAGTTCCTTCTCTCTCTCTCTCTCCCTTTGCTGGGGATTATATTTGCGCTAATTGCCAGGGCCGTCGCTTGGAATTTTCATTAAAATTGCGTAATATTAATGGTAGAGGTGGACGGAGGGTCAACTATGTGTGGCTAAAACTAATTTCCCGTTCGAGGTTTAGCAGCCATCATATGTTGCAAATACACACACACATATACACATACGGTAGGAGTAGTTGCATCAACAAATTCGGATTTTCGGCATTACAATTTTGGGAGAAAATTTGCATATATATATATGTATGTGTACATGTTAGATTGGGGGAATATAAACCACATTTTCGCTTCGACCTGCAGGAAGTTCAGTGATATACAATGGCATAGGCATATCATCGCCTAGATTACGCAACTATTCCCAGGACTCATGCCAGGCACAAGATGGAAAGCCGAGTCCTGGGCAAAAGCGACACATTTGTGCCACTCGACTCCACACAGCACCACCCACGGAAAGGCAGCAGGAAATCCACTCAAGCACATCGAACAGACCACATCTCGGAGTATCATACACACACACACGCAGTAACCTCCTTAAAAACTCCTACCGCTCACAACCCCCTGGCATCCCCCTTCTTCTTTCTGCTGCACTAACTACACCCCTGTGGTACAGTTTCTATCAAAATAATAACAAGAAATGGGACGTATATAAATGGAACTAGTCCTGTTATTAAAATACCAACAACTTTTGGTTATAATTATACTTTCTGACAGTACCTTGAACTTGTTACTTCTTTGAAAACTTATATTTTTACTAGATATATTTTATCTTTAAATGGATCTTTCCTTTAATGTTTTTATTGTATAAATCTGCTTTAAAACCCTTTCTAATTCAGTTATTAAATAAATTTAATAAGTCTTGTATGTGCATGTCAAAGACACAAGTCCTGCTGAGATTGCAAATCAAAATGATGACATTTGCTATTATTCCGACCGCAGCTGTGTTGCGTAGGCCTTTAATGGGGGTATGAGGGGATCCAAGTAGGGTTGCGGCTGCTGCTGGTGTTCCTGCTCCAGCTCCACCTCCAGCTCCTGCTCCTGCTTCAGCTGCTGCTGCTGTTGTTGTTCGTTTTCGGGGACCGACGAGCCCGGATATTATATGCATACTTGAACTATGCGAGGAAGGAAGCTACCGACCAGACCAGGCCAGAGACCCGGCCCCCGCCCTGCCTTGTCACGACCTAGGACCACCCACCCCCCATGCCAATAGCGCCCCTGTTTTGTATATGTATCTGTTTTTGCATTCTCCTCTCGCTCTCTCTCTCAGCTCTCTTTTATGTACATGTGCATGCACAGCTGTACAGTTTCGGGGCATTTTACAGCCACAGAGCCGCCGCCACCGCCACCGACACCGCCGTCGTCGTCGTCGTCGTCATCGTCGTTGCCACAGCCCACAGCCCACAGCCACCCGGAGCCACCCAAAAACCATCCCCTGAGCCACCCCCTTGGGCCGCCACCCTCGAAAAAGGACCACCCACAACAACAATGCAAAACGTCTGCATTTCAACTAACGCCACCCGATACACAAACAACGCTGGCAGGCTGTGGATCCTCTCTTTTCGCCCGCTTCACCTACCACCCCCTACTACATCCCACCACCCTCCACCCCCACCCCCAATGCAGCAGCAAAAGCAACAACAGCACCAGCAGCAGAATTCTCATATTGCCATAGTTGGCTTTCTTCTTCTTTTACTGCCGAAAAAGTTTTATACATAAGCGGAAGCTTACGGGGGAAAAAGCCCCCAGTACCACCCAAACCCTTCCACGGGAAATCCTCGTGCTCCCCCCCTCGGAAAATGACAGAAGCAGAAGCAACAGCCAGAGCTCATTACAAAATCAATAAGTTCATTTTTCAACTACTTTTCGTGACATTTTTATTTAGTTCTGGACGTCATGGCATTCTACATGCAAACTAATGATAATGCTAAAGAACGAGGCCTGCTTTAAATTAAAGTTGCGTGGCCTTCTTGCTGGGCTTAATCGATTTTTTCAGAGCCCAGCGAAGCCAAAGTTAAAACCCAGCACCAGCCACCCCCCTTAGTACCAAAGGGAGCCATAAAAAATATATATCCGTAAATATATATATATATATATATATGTATGTATAAAAACAACAGAAAAGACAGGAGAGTTTCCTGAAAAAAGATGAGGCAAGTGGGAAGTGAAACGCGCAAAGAGGTGGAAAGTTTGGATAAAAAAAAGGAGGAACCAAACAATAAACGAATTCCTTTGGCTGAACAGGTTTTTGCTTCTGACCCTTTTTCCTTTAGTTCTTTCCCTCAATTTTTTTGAAGTCGCCAGGGTAAGTTCAATAGAATCCTTTGGCTTGTGAAAAAATGTGGAAAATAAATTGTTTATCTGATAAAAGCAAAGCGTGCTGTTCATTTTAAAGCGACTAAGAGACTAGATTGTTTTTGATATTAATTGCTTAGGGAGTGTACAAGGTTAGTTCTTCTACAAATAATTTAGTTTTGTTTATTTATTTAAATTGGAAATAAGTGTTAAAAATTTTAGTTTAAAGGGAAAGCTACCCACTGTTTTTAGGCGTTAAGGATACACATGGTCAGTGCGTAATGCTTTCCTTTTTGTTTAAATTTGCTTCCTTAATGTTTTTGGTTTTATGGTTCTAAGGGTGGTTTTTACTCTTGGGCTCCTAATTTCGGATCGGGGCCCAATCATGCCTAAAAAATCTTTATAATTTTATTAAAATTTACAACATAATATTACCAGAACAAGTCTTTAAAATGTACAAAATACCCCAACCTAAAGACAGCCTACTCAAGTCAATCAATATTCTGCCTTTTGTTTTATCGATCCTTTTAATATTTGAAAAAGTTTTTGTTATCGTTATCGCCATCAGTTTATCGCTCTTGAATATGCTTGCCAGCTACTTTGATTCATTGTCATCGGCTGTGCTTGCTGTTGCTGGTGGGCTTTTGTTTTGTTGCGCCTAGTTGTCAACAGAGAGTTTAGTTTTGGTGCATCGGCTTGGGCTTATGTAGGTACTGCAGGAGCCCCCCTCCTCTTCCTCAGCCCCCTCTGCCTAGGCAAAAACAACAATGCTGCGGACGCTGGTGCTGGTGCTGGTGCTGCTGCTGCATGCAACTATTGAAGCATGAACATGCAATTTATGTACCTATGTGCATATATACTACACCTACCAACTATGAAATACAGCTGCAGCAGCAACAGCAACAAAAGCAATAAGCGACTGTACTTTTGATATAAAATCCACTTCACTCCCCTTCACTCCGCTCCACTTCACCCCACTCCACACCGCCCCACTCCCCCTCACCGCCATACATGGCAAAACGAAAACAGTGTGTACATATACAGCACAGCACAGCATAGCACAGCACAGCACCTCCCCCTTTTCAGAGACACCCACTTGGAGTGGAAAGCTCTGTTTAGTTTTAGTTGCGCTTTAAACTGCATTTCGGCTTGTAAGCTGTACATAGGATTGCATGGGTGGAACAACTGGGGGGTGTTAGGGGTGGGGGGAGGGAGTAGATACTGGTGCACTGTAGTGCTGTATGTAAGTGTGATTTCAACAATTCGCATTTGTGCAGCAAACGAAATAGAAAACAACTGCAATATGTGAGGAAGGCCCATGGATTGAATACGGAATTGGCAGAAACAGTCCACCAGATGCCTCCTTCACAGAGGGAGGATTACCACCCAGATCCACACCCCATTCCAATTGTCATCTAAAAATCGGAACTACTACAGTGTAGAGATTATTTTGGTTTAGGAAAAATGTTTGTAAATGATTGTAAAATTAGCAAGAGTTCCGTTTTTAAAAGTCGAAATTCTTGTTAATCTATAAATCCTAGTAGCTCTTAAAATTTCAAGTTCAGAAACAATTTTCACAAAACCTTTCATAAAACCTATTTGTCATTTATACAGCCTTTAAAATACATTTAAATTTTAAATTTTATGTACATTTATTTAAAACGTTTATGTATAATGTATAATCTCCTCTTGAACTTTTGACCCCTTGTCTTAAGCTCACCAAAATTTGGGTTATAAACTGATATCGATAACAAGGTACAGTGGAAGGCGGCAGAATAATGAAGGGAAAGGGATACATAAGAGGAGCAGTAGGAAAGAGGCAGAGGGAGAGAAAGAGAGACCCAACCATATGCGCTGCTTTTACGCATGCAACACACCAATATCGCTGCTGTCGACTTTTTGTTGCTCCACTTGCACAAACAAAAACGCACGGAAAGACGAAAGGAGAATTTCGGCTATCGAAAACACACAAACACACGCACACCTACAAACTCACCTGCAAAAGCAGGTAAAACTTATGTCTGTATAAGTGCCTATGTGGAGCTGGCACAGCAACAAAAGTAGCGATAAATCTAGAACCGGGCATTCTAGTTCCAGCTGGATTATATTATATTATATCATTTTATTTACTTTACTGATTTCAATAAAATAATATAATATTAATATTCATTTAATGCAAACAACCAATTGTAGATACAACTTTTGCCTGCAAATATATATTGGTTGCATTCATGTTTTGGTATAAAACAAATAATTCATAAAATGATAGTAAGATTATTTTACTAAATTGCATTATTATATTTTATTTTACTGCAATTTTAAAATGGAAACATGATTAAATAGCTTTGTAATTTGACTTTTATTATATACTAATTATTGGATAATCATAATTACCAAAAAAAAATAATCCATTTCCTCTGTAATACATCTCAAACTTTAACAAATACGACAACTTCTAGTTCAACAATTCAACAACAACACCAAAGCTCAATAACTCTGAGGCACAATTACAACAACAATACCGATAACAACTACAACAGCTATAAGCTTTGGCAGCTAGAAATGCGGGTCTGGGTCGTGAAATCGAGACCAAAAAAAGAGAGCGTAGAGAAGAGTAGAGAGGAGACGTGCTGAGAGGAGGCAAAACGAAACGAAACGAGACGTCGAGAATGCAGCGCACATAAAGAATGCCAAAATAAGTTTAAAACTAACGACGAGCCGGGTTTAGTGCGTGCAGGCGAGAAAGAGAGAGACAGAGAGGCAAAGAGCGAGATAGTCGTCAGCAAGGTGGTTTATGCATATGTGTGTGTGCTTGTATTTTGGAACATGCAACTTTGCCAAAATGCGTAAAAGGGGAAGAGAAAGATAGTGAGAGAAAGGGAGGGGGCCCTCCCCCTACCGAAAAAAGAGAGCCGCCTGGGAGAGAGTAAGAGAGAGGAAGAATTGCGGGTCTCAAACAAGTGCAGTGCATATACAGTGCAATGCCTGAAAAGAGAACTCCCTATTATAACAGGAAGACATTATTAAAATAATTTAATATTTCCTTTCATTTTTTACCTAAGATGTTTTTGTATGACCTCCAAACTTCATGTTGAGCATTAGAAATCCTTGCGGATTCACTAAAACAAGTGTTCACTGTACATGCAGCTGTACACAGTGCGAGTGTGGGGTCATTCTTGAAAAATTAACAAGTGTTGCAAAACGCAAAAAGTGCGTAATAGTAATTGGTGTAAAAAGCAATCAAAATCAAACTTATGCTTTTTTTGGCAGGGAAAGTTCATTAACACACTTAGCATATTGAAACCCGCCACAACTCATTCATAACCACAGCAAAGTGTGTGTGTGTATAGATAACGGAACAAACACGACAACCCCTCCGAAAAAGAAGAAAAACAAAAACCGTGGCAACCCAGTCAACCGACAAACCAACAAGGAGAACACGAAGAAGAAAAAAGTAGCAGCTGAAACAAGCGCCTAAGCATGGCGTCACAACAAAAGCAACAACAACAAATAAAGGCTGTAAAAATTGTCAATATAGAAGAAAGAAAAGCAACAACAACAAAATCAAGCAGCAGCAGGCTTTTGAGCTTTGCGAAATAATGCGCGAGAGTTAAAGAAGAAGCCGCCAACGCTGGCTGCGACGGCGACAGCGACGCAGGCAGAGAATTTTTAACGAGCCGAATGACAAGCGCGCACAAATACACAAATATATATGCATACAAAACAGCCGAGGCTGGTGCAGTAGAACTAAGAATTTATACGTTTAGTAATGAGTCTTATTTTTAATGACTCAGCACTTTTGCACTTCGAGTCAAGTTAAAATAAACCCGAAATATCAAAATAACATAACGCTGTCAATTATTGATTTATTCGATCGACTTTTTAGGAAACATCTTCAAAGAACTTTTATGTTGTGCAAGATCAGTAATGATAAATTTATGCACAAATTTACATTTAGGAAACATTTTTTATAGATTGTACTCCTACAATAACAAAACAGGCTGAAAGGTAGCCATAAAAAACACTTCCTATTTTACAGGTTTAAATGAATTCAAATTTAAAGTGCAAATACTTTCCTAGGTAATGTTTGCTTCTATTAAGCTGTCCCCCGGTGTGCATACAGACGCACACGCGGACACACACACACACAGATGGTCGACATGCATACGAGACGCCGCAGCAGCAGACCGGTTGAGGTTAAATTGGATAGTGAGCGAGCGGGTGAGGGCGAGGGAGAGGGAACGAGAAGGAGAGGGCGACGAGACGGGAGAAAAGAGATGGAGATAGAGATGGAGCTGCTCTCGCATACATATTGAATTTTTCTTTTTTTCCCTTTTGGCGTAATGAAAATTTTAGCACTGTTTTGGGGCAACAACAACAACTTGAATAAGAAGATGAGCGAAACGAGACGGAGGAGATAAAAAACTTACCCGCGTGGAGAGCAAAAAAAGTATGGAAATCCGTTAATCGGCGCCTCTGCCACTGCGGTGCTGCTTATGCTGCTGCGAACTCCTTGTCGATTTTCCGAATATCGCATGCACAAGAGATAAACTATTTCGATTTCACTTTTTCCGATTTGCGCTTAATTATACTTCGCTTATTTATATACAACACATGCACTTATGCTTTCGTATATATATTATATATATATGGGTACGCTTATTTATCGCCTGTATGTGCGTCACACCAATACACTTGCACCGCGCGCTCTGCTGACGTCGACGCCGCTGCTTTCGGCGGCTTTCCTAACGATTTTGTTTTTCACGCACTTAAAACTTGATTGTAAATACGTAAATATATTCCTTTAATATTTGTATATATTGAACGCCTTGTGAACCTATTTCTTTTTTCTCAATTTTAATTCAATTTGTTTACTATTTTGAAGCGAGAGTGTGCCCGACAAATAGAGAGAGGGACACACACACACACGCACAGACATAAACACACACGCAGCTTATTGTAATTCACTCGTGTGCGGCGGCGGCATTACTTCTTATTCCAGGATTTGTTTTGTAAATAGATAACGAAATGAATCGCGCGCTGGGAACTCTCGAATCACTCGAAGTCTCGAAAATTAATTGTAATTTTCACCGCTCGGCACTCACACGCACACTTATACAGGCGCGAAGCACGTCCGTACGATCCGAGAGAGAGAAAACGAATGAGAGAGAATGCCGGAGGAGAGCATTCGATTGTTTTTGTTTGTCTTGCATTTGTAGTGTGACCGTGAGGGCAGTGTTGCCAGATAGGCCATTTTGGGGCTAAAACTAGCCATTTTTCAATTATATTTCTTAAAGCACTGCCTTTATGGCAAGTATAATTCATTATTGACATAACAGAAAAACAAAAACACATTTGAAGCCCAGGAAAATGCATATAGTATCCCTATACCACTAACTAACAAAATTTTTTATTATATCGCGATACATTTATCTGTTCGAACTGTGCAGTGAGGCCGGGTAACCGAAACTCATAACTGCGCTGCTTGCCCCAATTTTCGAATTCGAACAGAGTTCAAGTGCTGATTCGAAATTCAAATTCGACGGTTTAAATTATTGTTCTACGATTAATATAAATATATTTTTGTAGAAGCAATTTACAGAATTGCAAATATCTTTTAGGATTTTACATTTCCTTCTTATAAATTGAATTAATAGCGGTGTTTCTTTAATAATTGGTAATAATTGTCCCATATACAATACAAAACAAATTCCAAATAAAATTCATAAATAATAGGACAAGCTTTTAAACCTTGTTCAATTGCACAAAGCTTTCCGCCTGATGCTTAATATACGATTTCCGGCAATCCATATCGTCGGCGGGACGATTGTGGGGCGTCCAGACAGGCTCCCCAACAAAATAGCGCCGGGCTCTGATATAGTTCTAAATAGTGATAAAAATGTCATATTAAGGATAGTTATAACAATTAAATAAGTAAAAGGGTTAGCTTACGTTGGAATCCAAAGTAAAGCGATGATAGATACCAGCGGGAATGATAATCAGATCTCCTTTAACCACCTGTATGCGAAGCCAGTTCTCTTCGTTACTATAAAACAAGATTGCACATTATAGAAATTACTTTTTTACTTGGGAATAAAAACATTTCTTGGCACTTTGGAGAAACATAATAAGGCTCAAATTGAAAATTAACAATATTCTTATATAATTATAATTTAGTAAACCTAAATAGTTACTGGGAAAGCCAGAACTTACTCTCTAACATCAAAGTAACCGGATCCGTCCAATACCAAACGTATTTCCTCATCCGTGTGCAAGTGTTCGGTAAAGAAAGCCTTTAGCTTGTTGGCATAGTCGGCCAGACACTTTTCAGAGCAGGTAATCTGTAATGAATCGTGTTTAGAAATTAGAAAAGGGGTTCTTAAGTTCTCTAATAAATGCGATCTTGCCTCATCATCATAGGTATAACCGCGCTTCGCCCTCAGTTCCGTTAGAGTCTCATCGGTCTGGTAAGAGTCCGCATTGATCTGCAAAAAAGCAAAAGTGAGTGATCAAGATAAGCTCGCTTGTTGATAAGCCAAGGTCAAAAGTTTAACGACGTAGTCTTAAAATATTCCACTTGCTTTGAAGTACTCCACGCCGGTTTTCTTGTAAAGATCAGCCAGCTCCAGGTAAGATGGAGGATTGCGGTGGTGCTCCAAACGCTGATCAGTTTCCTCGTTGTCCATAAACCAGACTTTCACCATTTTGCAACGATCTTTAACAAAGTTTGATGAGAAACTAATCTGATTTAGCTGGCTCTCACGGTTCTAGTCAGCTGTTTGCCTCCGAACGAATGTCGAATTTCGAGCTCGAAAAGCGATAACACTAAATGCTTTTACATTTCGAAATCTAGCGATATTTATCGGGGCTGGAATTTTAAAATTATTAATACACGTATTTTATGCATTTACCTGACATTAAAATAATAAATTTGTGTGTTTTTAAAGCACACATATATAAAGATACTTAACTATTTAAAATATTTTTAATTATCTATTTAAATTAACAGATTTATAATATAATTTTTGAAAATGTTACTTATTTTTAAGTAATTATTGAAACTGCGTTTCTATTTTCTTTTAATTTATTTAAATAAATTCTAAATAATTATTTTTTTTAGTAAGGTTTGGTATATTTTTATAATTTGTAAACATATTAGTTTACTTTTGATTTTAAGGCTAAATAACAGCAGGTTTTTTTAATGTTTTTACTATTATCTTTTTATTTTTAAGGATAAACACCCAATTTAAACTTTTATAATTTTTGGGCAGTTTTGTTTACGTTAGAAGTTAGTAGCAGTTACTAACCATAGTTTAGTAGTACATGAAAATGCATCGCTGCTGCTGCTGATTTTATGTTACATTTATTTTTTGCGGTACAAAAAGACCCCTGGATTATTACGCCGTAAGCTTGGCCAGCTCCTCGCGCAGCTCGGCAGTGTCTATGGCTCCCTTGGACTGGG
>VNJR01011861.1:0-10384 GCA_008042585.1 Drosophila punjabiensis | reverse complement strand
AATTCATTTGTATCTTGAAGAACAGTACAACAATTTTATGGCAGTTTGATGCATTGCGTATTTGGTTGCAGTTCTATTTCACCGTTCCCAATATCTTGTAATTGCTCGAAAAATATTTGTGCTGATGGATCATTTTGCAAGTGTACCCGCATGTTTATGGTTAATCAAAGTGTTTCAACATAAGAATGATTTATTTAAACGTGCATTAATCTCATCCGCGAAAGTTGAGCGAGGAAACTGATGCATTTTACCTGGCGTGCCGAAACTAATACAAAAGAAACGCGAGTTTCGGAACGCGACATTAAACTCTTCCAATTATGTATTCTGTGCTCCAACCCACACACACAAACCGAGCCAAGAACGGGTGTTCTTGATTTTGTTTCCATTTAACTCTGTGAGAGAGAGGGAGAAAGACAGATATTTTGATTGTAATAAAAATCTATATCTTTCTCCCTCTCTCTCACTGAGGTAAATGGGAAAAAGAAAAGGGCTATTTTTTGGGTTTTTTCCAGCAATAATTATAATTTTTCTAGCCGTAAAAACCATCCTTGAACTTCAACGAACATTTTAAAAAAAGATTTGGCCAAATTGGTCCAGGCGATGTTGAGTTATGCGCTTACAAACATTTTGCAATTCATTTTTATATATAAGATATAATTAAAGTAACAAAATGTAAGACAGGCAGAGCTAAGCATGCACATATGTATATAAGCGGTTAGCGTGGGAACCATGCTGATTCGGCCCAAAACGATGAATGCAATGATAAGCTTTGCAATCCCTCTGTAGTTTTCGATGTTGGATTTACTACCCTTTTTGTGAAGGGGAATTATGAAGGATTCCTTCCAACATTCAGGAAAAAATTAAAACTGAAGAGACAACTGATACAGCTTGCGCACTAGCACAATTTCTCAAAACACAGCAGGGTACCGGAAGAGAAGGAAGGTTTGAGTGTTTTGAGGTTCTGAAGAACATCATCATCACTGATCGTGGGCATAAAGATGCAATTTGAGTGCGGAAGAGGATATGGATACGATGAGGTAGTATCGAAACTAATAGATGAGTACGATGATTGGAAAAATTTAGCGAATAAGTTCGCGATGTCAGGCTCGTTAGAAGCGGACTCAGTATTGAGACGAAGACAGGATGGAAAGATTTGAGATTTTCGTTTAGAATGGACAAACGCATAAAATTGCTTAGGATTCGCCTGGAACTCGTTTCTACACCGATTCAGGTAATTATTGTAGCACTCAGAATTATTTGTGAAAATATTATAACGTGCTGTTAAGTATCTAGCACGGTCGACTTGCAACCCTGTTCTACTTAAATTTTTAAAAAGTATAGACTTCACATTTTTCAAGTTGGAAAGTCGACGAGAAAACCAGGAAGGCTTATGTGTCTTCGGGGCTGGAGAGTGGGTCAATTCTAGAAACGTAGGCACTAGCAAACTCCGGCGCAAAAATAAGGTCTAGGACTTTTTCACCACAGTTCCTTACATGATTTTTCATTTGTCCCAATGAAAGGTCAATAAGGCCGTGAGCAAAATCATGGGGCGCAGTGGGAATAAGGACATTCGAGTCAGGGGAGGGCATCCAAGATATGGACGGGAGGTTGAAGTCCCCATAACAATAAGGTGATCGTTAGCACCAAGAGTAGAATGATTGTTCAGAATTAATGAGACATGCTGTAAGTAAAAGTACGAGCATGAGACATAAACAGAGTAATCATGAACTTGAATCCGAACCGCAACAAACTCTAAATTGCTATCTGTGTCAGGTATCGGAACCAATTCGGAAGTTAAATCAGACTTAACTGCGATAAGAACACCGCCGCCGCTTCGAAGTTGGCGATCACATCTATAGACGACGTAGTTACTAGCAAATAATTCGCTATTAGAAACGGACGAGTTGAGCCAAGTTTCAGTAAAGGCAATAACATTGGCATCGAAGGAGGCACTATTAACGTGAAGTTTGCTAAGTTTGCCGAATAAACTGCGAACATTCTGATAGTGAAGGAGAATTGAATCAATCAGTTGTTTGGAGCTCTAGTAGAGGGGGTCAGAGCCCGAGGATTACTTTTATGAATGAATTCTTTGCTTAAAATTGAATCTTGAGACAGTAAATTCAGTGCTAGAAATATTCAATTTGTTGCTCAAATGGGTTTTGACGTCGTGTTCGGAAGCAACCGAATTGAGGCGGGAAA
The DNA here is from genome assembly GCA_008042585.1 of Drosophila punjabiensis. Taxonomy (NCBI): domain Eukaryota; kingdom Metazoa; phylum Arthropoda; class Insecta; order Diptera; family Drosophilidae; genus Drosophila; species Drosophila punjabiensis. The sequence goes on along the minus strand of VNJR01011861.1, from coordinate 8,185 downwards.
CAAAGGCAAATTTTTTGGGGGCAACACCAGCTAGTGGTGCCGGACTCCTTTGTGCAACTCCAGAAATGCATGAAGATTGAGGTCCAGTGCGGGTGATTGGCGGCGCAGAAATGATGACCGCCGGAGGTACCACCGTCGGAGGAACCGCCGCGGGAGCGATTACCACCGGAGGAGCCACTGGAGGAGCCAGCTAAAGCCAAATGAGCGACGTTGGAGGCAGCAGCGAGACGTGGATGCCTGGTCGATGTTTATAAGCTGCAGAGCCGGGGGCACGTCGAAATCATCCGGACCAGATCTGGTGACTGATACAACTTCGTCATCAGAGCCGTCGTCCACAGCCACGGCGTTGTCCGTAGATTTGTTTCGAGGGGTGAACTGCATAGAGGAGTGCTCGCTGGGTCTGAAATAGGCAAAAAGCTATCAGAAAGGTTACTCCTTGGTTTGTTTACCGGGTCACTTAGCAGTTGTAAAGATTTGAAGTGATGTTCCGCCTTGTGGAAACGGCTTGACAATTCCTTGAAACCGGCCGCTAGCGACTAAAACTCCAGGTGAGTTTGCCTCATAAAAATCCTCATCCACTATGTTCACGTATGCGATCAGCAATACGCCCGCCGTATTGCCCAAAACCGGCGCAACCGACATGAGCAATGTTCTCACACAGCCAACAGCTAACAAAGAATTTCTTAGCAGTGAATTTGCGACTGTTGGGACAATTGTCAGCACAGCAGGTAGCCATAATTTACGTAAATAATTAATAGATATAATAAATACACGAAATTAAATAAAATGAAAAGTATATTAATATTTCCGCGGCAAAGAAAACGATCAAAACAAAACTCCAGACTTAAGCGCCAAGAAGTTGTGAGTTTGTGTGATTGTTCAGCGTGTGCAGATCACTTGCGCCAACAACAACACGAACGCGATGCAGAGAAAAGCGGTAATCGCGATGCACAAGAAGAGAAAAGGAAAGCGAGATGATAAAAATGCAAAACCGAATTTGTTTTACGAGATTAAAGTCACTGTCTTTATTTAAAATGTTCCAGATGTTGTTGAATGATAAAGATCATGTAAACACTGATCATTTGCCAAAAACAAGAAAGTACTTATCTTGTTACTTTACTGGCAGCTACGGTTTTCTAAGGTTTTGAAAGTTTCTTGATGCTACGGTGTTGGGCCACCGTTTTCTTCAACTCCCCATCTCCGATATTTGTATATGGGCCTTGAGTGACGTTTCCCCCGTACGGGTGGTGGTGCCGGTCCACAGCAGGCAAAATGATTCAAAGGAAGTTAGAAGCTTCAGAATTCCTTCGTCTATAAGTGTTACAGATAAGCCCTCGTCCAAGAACGCGAATGTGTCGACCTTTATTGTTTTTCGAAGCTAGCTTCTTGATGGTGGGGACTGACGAGTTCGGTCTTAGGCACGTCTCTATAAAGGAGAGAGTAGTGCTAGAATTAGCAGATTTCAATCACGTTTGGAGAAGCATTTTCTAATATGAAAGTTGTTTAAGCTTGAATAGAATTGGATTATTGGTATAGGATTCAATTTGCAAAGGTCGCAATCCTTATTCGGCAAGGTATTTGTCAAATTGTTGGTCTGTGCAGCGGCTTGCTTCGAGGATGAAATGGTAAGATCGACATGTTTGCACAAAGAGCACGTCCATTGTAACTGTGCAATAGTGTCGTCGACTTTAACGCAGGCGAAGTGGTATCATTTCTTGCAGACGTCCCACTTTACCCAGTTTTGGACGCCACTGGATAGGCGGCTTGTATTGCCTGATCTGCATAGAGTTCCATCTCTTTCTTTGCCCTGTGTAGATTTCACAATTGGTTAGTTTCACTTGTAATTTTGGTTAATATTGAGTACATTAGTTCGGTTAGCAATTAAAAAACCCCAGAATTAGAACACTATGAAGGAAAAACCACATATCCCAATACCAATATTCTCAAAAATACCTATCTTACCTCCCTAGCCTTTGCAACCTTACCGCATGGTACCTGTTCACACATGAACATCAATGTATATGCATAATTGTCAATATATATATAAATATATATATATATAATGTAAAATAAATTCCGTGTGAGTGGTTGAATTTTCTAAATAGTTTTTTAGAAATAAAACCGAAAACTTTGGTGGCAAGAATGATTTATATTTGGCAAACGAAAAGACGTGCGCTCGATCAGATTTCAATTTTCCGACTCGCTCGTTCGATCTGATTTCAATTTTCCGAAAACTTTTATATTTTTCACAAGAGAACTTAAAGCCTAACTTGACGACTATTGGCGAAGGCGGAGCGAATTCGCAACGAGCGAGAGCTTTATTGTGCTCCCGCTTTCGCCCTAAACTAATTTGCACTAGTCTTCATTAAAAACAAATAATATATATAATATATATATATATAATAAATAATAATATAGACCGCTCTGCGAAAAACGGCTCCATCGCTCCTCCTAATGTCGGCGACCCTGACCATGTCGTCCTCTCCTGCGTGGGTCGTCACGATCCTTCCCAAGAGCCACTGTTGAGGCGGAAGGTTGTCTTCTGCGGCGACGACGAGCTGTCCCTCCTCGACGTTCTCCTCCTGGTGGTGCCACTTGCCCCGAATTTGTAAGCCCAGGACATACTCCCGGGACCATTCCCGCCAGAACGTTTGCCTGACTGACTAGACAAGTCGCCATCGCCGCAAGCAACTGAGACCCGCCTGGTACGGGGTCCGGAGTGCTGGTGCTGCGAGGAGCGGCCCGCCTGTCAGCAGGTGCCCGGAAGTTAGCGCCTCTCCGTCACTGGGGTCCTGGCTCATCGCTCCGAGAGGCCGCGAGCTCATAACTGCTTCGATCCCGATAAGGACTGTCCCCCTCGTAGGAGTAGGTGCTTTGCAGTCCGCCCATGTGCGGAGCCCGAGGCGGTGTGAACGCTTGCTCCTCGATTTTTTCGCGAAGAGCCAGGAAGTGGCGACTTGCTCCGACGAAGTTCGTCGCGTTGTCGCAGTGAATTTTTTGGGGACATCCTCGGCGACCAATAAACCTTTGAAGAGCCAATAAAAAGGAGTCAGTGCTTAAATCTGAAACAATTTCTAAGTGAACCGCCTAGGACGCAAAGCAAACAAACAGGGCAATGTACACATGATCGAACTGTCCGACTGCAGAGTTCCTGAGCGTTTACGGTCCAAATACGCTGTCGTAGGATGCTCACTAGTGCTCGTGGACCGACATGAAAATTTGAATGGTGCATATGCCGGATATGGGAAACTTGGCATCATACGATATAGGAGTGTTAGCTAGAGGCCCCCCACTTGCAACAACGAAAATTTGCACCAAGTGCCTGTATCTTCATGAATGAAAGGGTTCAAACGCTGAAGACTTGGGCCGACCTTGGCGCCATTATGAATTTTTTTTTAATTTCTATGTAATTCTCGTGTTTTTGCACTATTTCAAAGATTTTCTTAAAAGCTTCAATGTATTCAGTCGGAGACAGAGTTTTTTTCGAAAACTATACTCTTGTCTTTTCATTATGAAGCGGAACATATAAGAGAACACCCTAAGCAGTTTGAGGTGTGACGAAAATCAGTCGATGACATCCAGCAAACCTGAAGTTTGCACAGCAGCGGTCAGTTCGACCGCTGTCTTCCTCGTTTCCTGACGCAAGACTTCCTCATTCAGGTCTAAGTGCGCATTTTTGGGCCAGTTCTCTTCTTCATCCTTCAGAAACGGTGGTCCTGTGAACCAGATTGACAGCCCAATTTCGTCGACGTCACAACCTCTTGAGACAATATCTGCTGGGTTTTGCTTTGTTCTGACCATTCTTGAATCTCCGCTACCCTGTTCGAAACGAAAGTCGACAACGAAGATGGATGAGATCGAATCCAATGAAGAGTAACTTCAGAATCCGACCAGTATACTATGCGTTCGATAAGGACTTTTAATAAGGGTTTGATTCTTTGGCAGAGATCTGCGAGAAGGTAAGCGGCACAAAACTCAAGCCTAGGGAGCGTTTTGGTCTTGAGCGGCGCTACTTTCGACTTGGAAGTCAACAACGATAATGTGAAACCTTCGGCAGTTTTGCTACGAATATAGACGCAAGCTCCATAAGCTCTCATGGATGCGTCGGCAAAGGCATGTATCTGTACCGGTGACATGGGGTCGGTATGCACTGTATATTGAATACCCACTGTACCAAGAGTACTTAAAGGGTACACACTGTAACACTTTGTTGCAGTGTTTACATAATTTAAAGTCCCGGTCATAAACCTCAGTGGCCGAAATGTAAACCGATCACCATACATTGGCCCGCACACAGAAAGTGCAAGTGTCAGCATAAATGCAACACGAGCGGATCTCAGGTATGTGCATATACCTCCGCGCTCCAGCCTAAGCGAGCATATCTATGTATTTAAGAATATACATATAATCGTCTCTTCGCTACTGCTGTCGGCAGCGCAGCTGCGAGACTTAAACTTCCTTAGCTTTTAAGATATATGGAATAAGACAGAAACTCATATGAGCTTGGAGCGGCAATAACGGCTGCTCTAAGATTGAAAATCAATAAAAATACATGAACATTTAAAACTCAACTGAGTGATCATTTTAAAACACTATTGGAAGGACGACTTCATTTCATGGCATATACCTATTACATGGCGACCGTGACAAAAGTCCTGGAGGACTATGGGCATTGGACTATGAACAAAAGGGATTTATTAACCTAGAACTAAATGAAGCTGACAGCGATTAAAAAAAACAAGAAATTAAGCAAACTTCGGCACACCGAAGTTGGTATACCCTTGCAGATTCCAATTGTATAAATTATAATCTACCCCAATATAATATAATATGAACTACTTTCATATTCATATACTTTTTACAGTTTTACATTTTTTTTACATTTTTTATTTTTACATGTTAAGTAAAATGTAATTTTTCTCCACATTTACCGATTGTTTGTATGGCAGCTATATGATATAGTCGTCCAATTCTTATGAAATTTACAACACAATTCTGAAAAAATATGAAATACTATTATCTAAAAGCAGAAGAAATTATGTTGAAAACTGACAAAGCTGTATTTTTTTTTCTGAAAATTCTACTACAGGTCCTAAAGCAGCTATATGATATAGTAGTCCGATTTTTATAAAATTAAGTCAAAAATCTTAAACAATATAAAAAGCTCATAAGCGACAGTTGATCAAGATATGTTAAAAAACAGTGAAGTTATAATTTTTTTTCAACAAATTTACGGATTGGTTGTATGGCAGCTATATGATATAGTTGACCGATCCGGCATATATACGAGTGAAAGTATATAGAAGACTATTTACAAAGTTTCATTCAGAAAGCTTTAAAACTGAGGGACTAGTTTGCGTAGAAACGGAAAGACAGACAGACGGACAGACAGACAGACAGGCAGACAGACAGACAGACAGACGGCCAGACGGACATGGCTAGATCGACTCGGCTGATGATGCTGATCAAGAATATATATACTTTATAGGGTCGGAGGAGAGTTCTCTCAGTGCGTTGCAAACTTCTGACTGAAATTATAATACCCTGCCAGGGTATAAAAAAAACATCGAGGGACCCCATGGAGCTTATAACAGACGGACAGACGGACATGGCTAGATCGATGCTGATCAAGAATATATATACTTTATAGGGTCGGAGAACTCTCCTTCACTGCGTTGCAAACGTTCTGACAGAAATTATAATACCCAGCAAGGGTACAAAAAAAACATCGAGGGACCCCATGGAGCTTATAACAACCGCTGTGAGTAGAGTGCGATGTGTGGTAAACGCAGTGGAGTGGTAAAGGGATTAAAAGCTGAATTACTGAAGCTACACAACTGCGGAAGTAACTTAACTTGGAACAACTCGGTAAAAATACATGCCGAAGTTGAGTATATAAAAAATCTACTGAGTGAAAGGAAAAATCAAACCACATCCACCTACCCATGTACTCGCCTTATTGCGAGTATACCTGTGCAGCCAGCACCGGTGCCCCATCAAGAAAGTAACGACCTGTGCAGCCAGCACCGACCCATAGGCCCAGGACATCTGCAGCTGAATCAATAAGTGTGAGGGGCAGGCCGCCCCTTATGCCAACGAAGGAGCGTCAGCAAAGCCAAGACCGGCGACGACCAGCTGACGCAAAGGGCCCCGGCGGAAAAGTTTTATAACAATTGCACTGCGTTGCATAATTTTTTTTGATTGCACTGTGATGCATATTTTTTTATATATATATTAACATAAATTGTAAAATTGGCCGACATTAAAGTTGCCCAATTAGACTGTGGCCTGAAAACCATGCGAAAAACTAGGCAGGGTATTATGTAATAATTTCTAATTACGAATATTCACTTTAAAGGCCACTAAGGCAAATTTATAAACGTATGAGCCAAACAGAATGGCAAATTAATAAGAAATTAAACTATAAATTTATCTTAAATATACATAGTATGTATAACTTATGAAAGAACACCAACAAGTTATATATAGAATTAAGTAACTTAAAAATTGATTTTGACGAATCCTACAAGTCATTATCAAGAACCCGGCTAGCACAACAAAATACTGTGAATAAGCATGCCGAAATATTAGTAGACCGTTTCAACACAGCGCGTATACTAATACACGACCACAGAGTCCGGCTAGACAAAGCCCATCGGTCTCGAGTATCTAAGTTCTTGAAAAAAGTACGAGAGAACTTAATATCCATAAAACAGAGGTATAATTTAGCCATTTCAGTGCCAACTATATTATATACCCCATTGACAATCGAAACTAGCGACGAGTCAGAAATATCAGATCCACCAGCACTTGAGCAGGCTGAGACAGATAATGAGGAAATAGAGGAAAAAGACATTAATAACCTCACTATTCCCGCAGTCCTTACTCAATCTGAATTGTCAGATCAGGACTTAACCGACGCCGATACATACGACAGCATTGTAGTACTAAAACCTAACACAATGGCGGACGAAACCATTGCCCAAAGGGCATACATCAAAGAAATCTCGAACGCCATCCCGGAGTTTAGCGGGCAAAGACTTCATCTTCAAAGATTCATAACAGCTTTGAGATTGGTCAACCTGACAAAAGGCACATTCGAAGCCTTGGCTGTAGAAGTCATTAAATCCAAAATCATTGGATCGACACTATACAGAGTCCAAAAAAATAATAAAGAAATTGCAAGACTCCATAGTCGGCGAAACATCCGACGTGGTTAAAGCCAAAATGGCAAAAACAAGCCAGAAAGGTAAAACGGCTGAAAAATTTACAACTGAAATAGATAACTTACGAAAGCTCCTCGAAGCTTCGTATATTGACGAAGGCCTATCAGCCGAACACGCTGACAAATACAGCACTAAGGAAGCCATCAACACAAGGTTAAAAATTGTGAGCATGGCCGCCTTAAAACAATATTGGAAGCTGGCAATTTCTCCACTATGAATGAAGCCGTCACTAAGTACATACAATGTAGTACTGAAATGACGGGAAATGCTAGGTCCATATTGTACGGCCACAGAGGAAACAGCTATCGCGGTAACTACTACAAAAACAATTATCGCGGTAGGGGTAATAATCGATTGAACTATAAGAATAACGGATATTACCAAAAATGGATATAACCAAAATAACGGTTACAACCGAAATTATAATAATCAGAACAATAATTATTATAGGGGAAACAACCGTGGTGGAAACAACCGCTGGATAAACACCCGCGGGGGAAACAACAATAACAACAATAATCGCAACAACAATATGAGAGTAGCCCAGACCGCTTCGGAAAACTCACAAACAGCTTTAGATACACAGCTGTACAAAACACTAAAATTCACACCAGCAATTATAGTCAAAGTACATTCGTCTCTTTTATAAATGTAACAACAGGAAAATAATTATTAGTTTTTCTACTAGACACAGGTGCGGAAATATCCATATTAAAGGAAAATTCCGATGTTTTCCAACACATTCAAAATAATCATGTAGTCAACATACTGGGAATAAGTCAGGAAGTTACCAAGTCAAAAGGATTAACTTCCATTGAAATACAAACATCTAAATGTATAATCCCACACGACTTCCATTTAGTAAATTTACAATTCGCTATTCCTTGTGATGGAATACTAGGAATCGACTTTATTAAAAAATACAACTGTCAATTAGATTTCAAGCCGTCTGAAGACTG
>VNJR01011843.1:0-21835 GCA_008042585.1 Drosophila punjabiensis | reverse complement strand
AAATTAATCTTTGCACCAATAAAAGAACTTATTAAATGCTATATGTAAAGACTTTCATCCGAAAAAAAAATCGTTTCCTTCTCAACGTTTTTTTACTTTGAATGCGTACCAATGTCCCGTGCGCGACTGTGGAATTGCCCATATTTATATGTGATAAAAAACTAAAGGCTCTAACTTTTTACTGGACGAAGAAAAAAAATCCTAAAAAACCCCTCAAAAACAGGCCGTCACATGGGGTGACCCTCTAAGCAGCCTAAACTGCCCTCGTAGTAGCAGCAGCGTCGAAAATCTCAGCAGCTCCAGAGACGACTCAGCGGCCACAGTAGCCCCCGCAACCCCCCCGTCAGCAGCAGATAAGCACTTTTAAATATTATTTATGTTAATTTTAGTTGACAGTGAACAATATTTAATATTTTCTTTGCCGGGTAAAAATGAAAAAAAAAGAAAAAAAAATCATACCGATTGTATCCACAAAAAGCAGTAGTGCTTAAATTGCTTTGCAAGCGGTCATCCACTCCGTAGTTGCACAAGCGCCCACAGCTGTCTCACTTGCAACGGTCGGCATCACACTTTTTTGCATCCAAGCAACTCTTCCTCCAGTGTTCCGATTCCTCCTGATGATGAACGCAAATTCAATTACCAATTCAAAGGATTTCCTCGTTCTCCAAACGAGTAACAACTACTCCCAATTTCTTTAATTACTGGGTTCCATACGATGACTACAAAAGCAGACGTTCCCGAGGTATTGTACCCTACCCATGCCGAGTCTGCCAAGGGAACCATCCTCTACGGAAGTGCCACCGCATTTTGACTTAGCTCTGAGAAACGGCTTCAGGCAGTCGTCGAGAAGAAGTACTGTGTCAACTGCCTGGCCCACCATCATTCCAAAGGATCGTGCCGCAGTGATGACCGATGCCAATCGTGTGGACAGGGTCACCACAATCTTCTACATGTCGACAAGCGCTCAGCGTGATGTTCACGCCAAAAAGGCGCTTATATTCAAGAGGCAGTGTGAACCCGCTGCAGGCCTCGAAATGTCCCGTACGTTTTCTCTCTCTCTCTCTCCCTCTCTTCAAACCTCCAATCCACTCTCCAAAGCTAGGCTTAAATTCTATTGTATTCAGTACCAACTTCTTCTTCTTCAAATAAACATCCAAGACGCACGTCGCTCAAAACCCCGAACAAGTCCTACGTGTTTTTTCCTATTGAGTGTCCTACAGGTTAAAGCAGCCCCCCTCTAACCAAATATCAAAATGTAACACTCTTTTTTGATCGCTTTCTTTTAAGATTAAACACGATTTCCACACGCTATACCCCACCAAAACAAATCATTATGTCGAAAAGTGGGAGGGCTTTCAGCGGATAGTCGTGCCCCTTCTCAAATCGAAGGTCCAAAAGCAACAGAGCCCAAGTTGAGTTGCAATCAGAAGGTATATATTATAATTTCAATCAGAAGGAGTCATCTCCCGGCCCTATAAAGTATATATATTCTTGATCAGCATCAAGAGCCGAGTCTATCTAGCCATGTCCGTCTGTCCTTCTGTCCGTCTGTCCTTCTGTCCGTCTGTCCTTCTGTCCGTCTGTCCTTCTGTCCGTCTGTCCTTCTGCCCGTCTGTCCGTCCGTTTCTACGCAAATTAGTCCCTCAGTCTTGAAGCTATCTGAATGAAACTTTGCAGATAGTCTTCTATATATTCTCACTCGTACATAAGTGAGAACTAGCCGGATCGGTAAACTATATCATATAGCTGCCATACATATGAACCGTAAATGTTTAGAAAAAAAAAATATATAATTTAACAGTTTTTAAACATAAATTGATCAGCTCTTGGTTATGAGCTTCATATATTATTTTAGATTATCTTATTAAATTTTATAAAAATCGGACTATATCATACAGCTGCCATAGGAACGGTCAGAAAATTTTTAAGAGTTATAGCTTTCTCAGTTTTTAACATAACTTCTTCTATTTTGAGATTTATTTTTGAGAATTATTTTTTAAATACAAACATATCGGTAAGTGTGGAGGAAAATTATATTTTACTTTACATGTGCAAAATTTAAAAAAATGTAAAACTGTAAAATCAAAATGAATATGAAGATAATTCATTTTATATTAAATAGGGATAGATTTTAATTGATCCAATTGCAATCTGAAAGGGTACACAAACTGAGGGACGCCAAAGTTAGCTTCCTTTATTGTTTTTAATTTAAATTAATTAATTTAATTTTCACGTTTTATTTTATATTTCTATATTTCAGTTCTTTACTAATGTTTATGGTTTTTTTCGTTTATTTTCACCTTTTAGTGTAGGATTGGTATATTTGTAAAAGTATATCTCTAATTTATTTAAGTATATCCTTAATGTATTTTAGTATGAAGTATATCCTCTCATTTTTCTCTTGCACAAAAATTGTTGATGAAAGCTGCGTTTAGGTAGTCCCTTTCGCTCGCACTTTCCCTCTCCCAGCAGTATTTCAAGGGACCGTGAAAGAGAAACCGTTGTTCTGGCTCAGTGTTCTTTTTGTTCTTCTGAGAAGCGCGTGTCTTTCATCGCGTTTGTAAATTGCGTTTTAGTGAGAAATCTAGAGGCAGTATCAAATTTAAAGGATAATTAAGTTTAAATTACAATAAACATTTATCAGGTAAGTGTTTCTAAGTATGAACACAATGGACAGTGAAATAGTTTTTTACCAGTGTAAAATAACAACAACAAAATGATAATAAATAAAAGTGTTTATTTTTTCTAACAGAAGAAAAAGAAAAATGCTGCAGTTTTAAATTATTATTATTTGTATTGTTATTACTATTACTTTTGATTTTATATGGTAATTAAAAATTATTACTTTAAAAAATATTTTATGGGCTATTGATGAATTGTTGATGAATTTGTTGATGAATTGTTGATGAAAAGTTGATGAATTTTTTGCATAAATGTTGATGAATTTTTGGTCTAAAATGTTGATGAAAAGTTGATAAAAAGTTGATGAATTTCGCGCAAATGCCCATTCATCAGTATTCATCAGTAAATTTGTATGGAAATTCATCAACTTTTCATCAACAACACCGCCATATGCGTTGATGAATTACCGATGAATGGTACTGCAGGGTATATACTTATGAATACAGAACCGTCTCTCCGCTGCCACTGTTGGCAGCGCAGCTAGGAGACTTAGATTCCCTTAACTCCCAAGTTATATCGTTAAACCAGAAACTCCTGTGAGCTCGGAGCGGCAATAACGGCTGCTCTAAATCATAAATAAAATCATATGAATAAAACTGAAATATAAAAACGGAGTAATTATTTGGTTAGAAAACACTACAATATCTCTTATGTATTTCAGTATATCCTTTATGTATTTTAGTATGAAGTATATCCCTAATGTAAAACTAGTATTAAGATTTGGGATGGCAGACATTATGAGATGCGAGCACACTTAAGAAGAAATAAGAGCTGAGTAGTTGAAGAGTGAAGAAGTTTAAAGAAATAGCGCTAAATATATGTAAATGGTTTATTAATATAATTAAATATATAAATAATTAATTATTAATTAATTATTAATTTAATATATAAGGCCCTGTTCACAGCGCTCTACCTAATAAGTTAGTCTAGTTTTGTAAACTCCTCTATCTGTAATAATAAATAAATAAATAAATAATATATAAACATTTGTGGGAAACTCAGTAAAGTTATAAGCCTACATTAGTTAATCGCTATTTTTTTATAAAATTTTTTTTCGTTGTAGTCTTAAAGTTTTTTTTTAGTTTTTTTTCTCATTTCTTTTAACTTTTTTGATTAAAATGCCACTGAAGTGTACAATTTTTGATTTAAATTTTTCCGAATGCAAAGCAGGGAAAGGAAAGAAACTAAATGAGGGAATTTCTTACGCTTAACGCTATCACCAACTTGCCTTGTTGTTTTTTACACTGTAATCAAACATTTTCCAATTTGAAATCCTTACAAGAACATATCCGGAACAAAAACATTCATTGCAAGATTCTCTTTACTAATCATGTAGCATAATTATCCACAAATAGCACCAATTTGCAAAGCCAATCATCAGAATTTAATAAAAATCTTATTTCAGAATTCGAAATAGAAACCAACTTAAGTAGCTTAGTAGTCCTCAACTGCGAACCGAATAGTACAAACTTGCAGAATAACACCGAAAAATTCACCTTAGCCCTATGCTTAAAACTAAGTATTCCTCGTCAACACGTGTTCAAATCGCAAAATGAAATACAAAAACACATTACAACGCCGTTATAAAGTGAACTGAGAACAGTTAATTCCAATTTAAGCGATTCTACAAATTTTAATATTGAACACATCTTACATTTTTGTCAAAACCCGTTTAAAACTGTAAGCAATCAGTATAATCTATTTAAAATTCTAAAAGAAAACAATTTATATCAAGATCTTTTACTAAATGCAATGGACCACAGAGTAAGATCACAGAGATTTAAGAACAGAATGACTTTAAGGTCTAAAAAAAAAATAAAATAAATAAAAATTAAAATTTCACTTCAAACAGTTCTTTGAAATGCCAAGTATTCTTGATAGTTTCGTAAAAAGGGTAATGTAATTGTAATTGTAATTTTTTTAAAGGCTATTTATGAAAAAAAATTAAGTTGAATTCTAATAAACCAAATGGAATTTCCTATATCTTGACGATTTTGAGGTGAATAACCCATTGTTCCCTCACTCAAGGAGTTTCTTTGTCATTTCCTACAGCTCCAATAAAATACAACAATATTTTTTGCGCTGCACTATTTAAGTGAGTTGATATTAAGTCATTATGTTTTTCACGGTATTTATAGATCTTTTAGATCTTTTTTAAGAACTAGAAAACGGTGGGATAGTTGTAACAGTGAACGGGCAGCTACACAAATTATTTATTTGGGGGATACTCTTGGGAAAAACAGCGTTTTATGTTTCACAACTTCGTTTTCAAGCCATTACATTTGTAGATTTTGCAAAATGAGTAAGGAAGAAACTGCATTAGCAGTCAACATAGCAACATTGCGAACTAAAAATAATTACAAAGAGAATTTACAAAAATCGGTTATAACTTTAGCATTACATAAGTAAAAAAACATTTGATTTAGAAACATTAAAGTTAAGAAAGAAAATTTCAATATGGAACATGAGAAATCGGAAATATTGGTCCACCTTTCCAATTTAATAATTTAAAAAAATGTATATAAAAGCCAATGCCCGTGAGCTGCTCATTTTTGTTACATACTTCCCAATAAAAGTCGGTGACTTAGTTGCCATCGATGATCATGTTTGGAATTTCGTAAAAATTTCGCTTATACTAATTGGAATAAAATACAAAATATTCCGTAAAGGACTTAAAGATTCTAAAAGAAATCATGACTTATCACAACAGGAAATATCGTGCAATATTTAATAATTCTCTTAAACCGAAACATAATTTTTTATTACATTACTACAAAGTTATTCAAGAACCAGGGCCAGTTAAGTATTGTGGCCATTTCCTTCTGAGGTCAAGCATAAAAAATTAAAAACATATGCTAAGAATATTACATCGCTCCAAAATGTGATCTCATCTTTGGCCAAAAAATGTGTTTACATTTTGCATGATTTTGATTTTAAAGACTTGCTAGTGAGCATCTAAGTGCCTAGCTGAAAATCCTTCATATAAGAATGGACTTTACACTTTTTTCCACAAACAGAAAGCGTCACATGTCATTCTTATATAAAACAAAAAAGTCACGATAAAGTTTGTATACCCTTGCAGATTGCAATTGGATCAATTATAATCTATCTCTAGCTAATAAAATGTGAATTACTTTCATATTAATTTTATTTTACAGTCTTACATTTTTTACACATTTACATGTAAAGTAAAATGCAATTTCCTCCACATTTACAGATCGTTTGTATGGCAGCTATATGATATTACCGTCCGATTTTTATAAAATTTAAATCGAAATTCTAGAATAATATACCATGGTTGTATCTCAAAGTATAAGAAGTTACGTAGAAAACTAAAAAAGTTATAACTTTTTCTGAAAACTTATCGACCGTTCCTTTGGCAGCTATATGGTATAGTAGTCCGATTTTTATAAAATTAAATCAGAAAATATTAAATAAAATATAAAACTTTTAACCGAGGGACAAGTTTGCCTAGAAACGAACGGACAGCCTGACAGAAGGACAGACGGTCATGGCTAGATCGATTCGGCTGTTGATGCTGATCAAGAATATTATTACTTTATAGGGTCGCAAATGCTTCCTAAACTGCGTTGCAAACTTCTGACTGAAATTATAATACCCTGCAAGGGTACGAAGTTCTGAAAAATTAGGAATAACAATGTTAAACTGATTTCAAATTTCCCCCATCGAAATGCAAAAACTGGGAATTAAAAAATTTATTAAGCCAAAATTTTAATTAAGTAGAAAGGAAACTAACTTCGGCACACCGAAGTTGGTATACCCTTGCAGATTCCAATTGTATGAATTATAATCTATCCCAATATAATATAATATGAACTACTACAAAAATGTAAAACTGTAAAAATTGTATGAATATGAAATACAATTTTTACAGCTTTACATTTTTGTTACATTTTTTTACATGTAAAGTAAAATATATTTTTCTCAACATTTACCGATCGTTTGTATGGCAGCTATACGATATAATCGTCCGATTCTTATGAAATTTACAACAAAATTCTGAAAAAAAATATGAAATACTTGTATCTCAAAGTAGAAGAAATTGTGTTGAAAATTGACAAAGTTATAATTTTTTTTTCTAAAACTTTCCCGACCGTTTCTATGGCAGCTATATGATATAGTAGTCCGATTTTTATAAAATTAAATCTAAAAATCAGAAACAATATAAAAAGCTCATAACCGAGAGTTAATTAAGATATGTTAAAAAACAGTGAAGTTATAATATTTTTTTTCAACAAATTTAAAATTTGTATGGCAGCTATATGATATAGTCGTCCGATCTGACCCGTTCCGACTTAAGTACGAGTGAGAATATATAGAAGAATATCTGCAAAGTTTCATTCAGATAGCTTTAAAACTGAGGGACTAGTTTGCGTAGAAACGGACAGACGGACAGACGGACATGGCTAGATCGACTCGGCTTTTGATGCTGATCAAGAATATATATACTTTATAGGGTCGGAGATGATTCCTTCACTGCGTTGCAAACTTCTGACTGAAATTATAATACCCTGCAAGGGTATAAAAATATTTTTTTTTATATGTACTATAAGGTAATATCTGTATGTTAATATAAAAATAAAAATAAATAAAAATCAATAATAAAATCGTATTATTTTGAGGGCAACTAACCTTTAAAAATAGAATTTTCGCCACTTAATCAAGAAAATACTTTCCCATATCTAGGGCAATTTTTTCTAATTTCAAGAAAGTTTGCTCTAAAATTTAGAAAAGTAAGTATGTAATCAAGAAAAATCGCCCATTTTGATTGCCTATTTTGACGGTCAAATAGTCATAAAACTAAGAAAAATCTTTCTAAATATATAAAAAAAAAAATTCACCTCTAATTTTAGGAAAGTTTTTCCCATATTTAGGGCAAATCTAAACCTACGAAGAAAACATAAGGAATGGCACGCCGAAGTTTGTATACCCTTGCAGGTTCCGACTGTAGCAATTATAATCTATCCTAATATAATATAATATGAATTACTTTCATATTCATTTTATTTTTAGTTTTACATTTTTTACATTTTTACATGTAAAGTAAAATATATTTTTTCTTCTACATCTACCGATCGTTTGTATATGAAAAATATGTAATACTTGTATCTCAAATTAGAAGAAATTATTATGAAAACTGATAAAGTTATAATTTTTTTTCTAAAAATTTCCCAAACGTTCCTATAGCTGCTATATGATATAGTAGTTCGATTTTTATAAAATTCAATCAAAAATTCTAAAATAATATATAAAGCTCATAACCGAAAGTTGATCAAGTTATAAGTTATAATTTTTTTTTTAATTACGGATCGGTTGTATGGTAGCTATATGATATAGTGGGAGTATATAGAAGACTTTCTACAAAGGTTCATTCAGAAAGCTTTAAAACGGAGAGACTAGTTTGAGTAGAAACGGACAGACAGACGGTCTCGGTTGTTGATGCTGATCGAGAATATATAAACTTAAAAGGGTCGGAAATGTCTCCTTCACTGCGTTGCAAACTTCTGACTGAAATTATAATACCCCGCAAGGGTATAAAAAAGTTGAACGATAAAATAAATAACATTGTAGTTGAAATTAATATTTTTTTTGCCGGAATAATAATAATATAAGTTTACCTGGTTTGTGTGATCATCAACTAGACTAGTGTAAGCTGCTTCAGCCAACGCAAACACATGGGGCGATAAGCTTCCCAGCTTGCACGTATGATATTTTTTAACATGTTCCTGAAATAAATAAAATTTTTCTTAATTAATAAATTTTATATGAACTACTGTAAGTAAACAGTAAGGTGAATATGTGTGTAAAATGAAAACTCTTTATTTATTCTTTTAATGTTTTAATTCCGTTTAAAAAAATACCAGCCCGATAAAATACACATACACCAACGTTTTTTTCAAATCCTCGAATCCTGTCAAATAGCCCGTTTCCGGCATAGCCATTAGCGCCTTCTTCGAGCCAGCGTTTATCTCCTTACACAATTCGAAACGTGTTCAAAAGTGTGGTCGCTTAAGTCTTGGGAATCGCCATTAGTCACTCGGAGCCACATCAGGAGAAAACCGATGATATTAGATAAGTTTTTGGTCTTAAAATCATTTACAACGATGGTTTTTTTATGTGAAAAATTCCGAGCAGTAACGAGTAACGAGCTGCTTCCCAGGCGATGTTTCACTCAAGTGCTCAAGTGCTACGACAGGAACAAGTCATGTCTTTGACGGTTTCTTAAGCATCCTTAACGGTTTTGTATTAGTCTTGAACTTCAGTTCTCAAAAAAATAGATTCACTGTTAGCCCTTTCTGACATATGCAGCGATTCAGCACACGAAAATTTGGTTCAAAACACAAAAAATTCTTTGTTACATTTTTTTTTTAAATTTCACTCCTGGTTGTTTTGTAAACACAATATTAAATAAACCCATATGGCAGCTATAAAATATAGCTGTCCGATTCGGCTTGTTCGGTTTTGATAACCTTATATTTTCTTTAAAGTTACTCATATATTTTGTTGTAGGTATGCATGTTTGTTTTTTATCTCTATCTATATATATATAAAATAAAGTGTAATTCTTTCTGAGCTTTATAACTCAATTACGGGTTCACCTAACCAAATCAAATCTTTAGGCTTTGTGTGGAATGTTTAGTAGATGGGTTAAGTAAAGTTTTCACAAAATTGGTTCAGCGGTTCATCACCTATTACACTTTTTATACCCTTGCAGGGTATTATAATTTCAGTCAGTAGTTTGCAACGCAGTGAAGGAGTCATATCCGACCCTATAAAGTGTATATATTGTTGATCAGCATCAACAGCCGAATCGATCTAGCCATGTCCGTCAGTCCGTCTGTCCGTTTCTATGCAAACTAGTCCCTCAGTTTTAAAGCTATCTGAATGAAACTTTGCAGATAGTCTTCTATATACTCTCACTCGTACATAAGTCGAAACGGGTCAGATCGGACGACTATATCATATAGCTGCCATACAAACGATCCGTAATTTTGTTGAAAAAAAAATTATAACTTCACTGTTTTTCAACATATCTTGATTAACTCTCGGTTATGAGCTTTTTATATTGTTTCTGATTTTTAGATTTAATTTTATAAAAATCGGACTACTATATCATATAGCTGACATAGGAACGGTCAAGAAAATTTTAGAAAAAAAATTATAGCTTTGTCAGTTTTCAACATAATTTCTTCTACTTGGAGATACAGTATTTCATATTTTTTCAGAATTTTGTTGTAAATTTCATAAGAATCGGACGATTATATCATATAGCTGCCATACAAACGATCGGTAAACGTGGAGAAAAATTACATTTTACTTTACATGTAAAAATGTGAAAAAATTTAAAAGATGTAAAACTGTAAATATTGTGTGAATATGAAAGTTCATATTATATTATATTGGGATAGATTATAATTCATACAATTGGAATCTGCAAGAGTATACCAACTTCGGCGTGCCGAAGTTAGCTTCCTTTCTTGTTGTAATAGATGATTGAAATAAATGGTATTTCATCATTTGGCATATTCAATTATTGTCATTTGTTACTTATAATTTTTGCTTTGTGTTTGGAAATGGTGAGTCTAGAATTGTTAAAATTTACTATTTTACATTTTCTCTTTTTTATATGAAAAGAAAATGTCACGACGAACAAATATAGATAGGCTATTAATTACAGCAGTCAAATTGATTAATTTATGTACGGATGCATTGAAATGATGGTTTCGATATGTCCACATTGTGTTGCGGCTAAATTTGCAGGTGAAACTCGCGGCATATGTTGTGCTAATGGCAAAGTAAGATTGTCATCATTAGCAGCTCCACCCAAACCATTGTATTCATTAATTTTTGGGACATCTCAAACGTAGAAGCACTTTTTGAGTCATATTCAACAATACAATTCGTAATTTCAAATGACTTATTTGGCGCTACTAAAGTTATTAAAAATCGTTTTTGTGCCTACGTTTAAGGTAAATATTTTAACAGAATTATCTCAAGTTTATATAATGTATTAAAATCCACATAAATTTCATACATGTTACAGATTCAGGGCCATATTTATTATAAAGCTAGTTCGGGTTTGCAATACCCCGATGCTGATCATAAAATATTTGCAAATTTATTTTATTGGTTATAAAAATCGTGAATTGGATCAACGTTGCACAGTGGGGCATTCTGCCTAAACACGTTGCAAAAATCATAACTTTTGAAATAAATTTTCTAATTTTTTGAAACCTTTACTATTGTAAAGTAGATACCCACAGAATTTGTTGGTGCAAAAATTGACTTGCCACGCCCACCAGGAATGGGCGCATAAAAGGGTCAAACACAAAATTTCAAAATTTCCAACTTTAAAATAAAAATAAAAATATAAAAAAAAATTTTACGCATATTTTAATGTTAACTTTATTTACTCAATTTTACTTAGTTAATATAAAAAAAATAGTTTAATTAAGCTAACAAAACAAAAAAATATATATATATATTTCCAAACTTTTTGATGAATTTTGTGGTTTTCTACATTTTGGTTAAGAAAATTATTTAGGTTCATAAAAAAGTTTGCTACAATAGTTAATAATAAATAAAATTGATTAACGAATAGAAAAATGTTAAAAGATTTAATAATTTCGAAGTCAAATTAAAAATATGCGGCGTTAAACACAGAAAAAAACTCTCAGTTTGACGCACTATGAACTACATTTTAACGATCAGAATAAGTACGAAACAGATACGAAGAAAATAATTCAAGAGCAATTTAAAACTGAATTGGGTCTATTGGTAGATCTTCCGAAGCAAGGCTTTGGAAATACCAATGACGGAAATACGTGGAGAAAATTCTTTAGCAACTTTGAAGTTACATCGCGTATAATCGGAGTCGATAATGAACTCATTAAAAGAGTCAACGTTTTGTTAAGTGTGCTAAGCTGCACAGAAAAAATTGATCCCAAAAAGTTTGGCAAGTATGCTGCGGAGACATCCAACATTTTTAAGGACAAATACCCAAATAAATTGTTAACACCAACGGTGCACAAGGTGCTGGATCACGGCGAAAATATCCTGGAGTATCAGTGTCTTCCAATTGGCGAGCTATTTGAAGAGGCACAGGAAGCTAAAAAATAAAGATTATAAAAGATACAGATATTCAAATACGTGCAAAATTTCAAGGTCTCGACAAAATAAGATCTTTTTAATATGCTGCTGGTGTCGTCGGATCCAAAAACATCCTCTATGAGACATGCCCGAGCTATGCCGGAATTAAAAATAACTTACTCGCCCGATATGGTGGCTCTATTTGAGAACGTTGAGGACGACGTAAATAATCAAAGCATTGAAGTAGAAGCCGTTGAATAATGTTAACTAATAAATTTATTACGATTTTTGGCAAAATCACTCTTGTTTTTAATTAAACTATAGTTACATTAAAAAAAATCACACATGAAATCAATAAAAAAAAGTGTTGCATATCTTAGGGGGGCTGATGAAAACGCAGAGTTAAATTGGCAAAACTTCAAATAT
Organism: Drosophila punjabiensis; assembly: GCA_008042585.1. Classification (NCBI taxonomy): domain Eukaryota; kingdom Metazoa; phylum Arthropoda; class Insecta; order Diptera; family Drosophilidae; genus Drosophila; species Drosophila punjabiensis. The sequence goes on along the minus strand of VNJR01011843.1, from coordinate 9,616 downwards.
CTCACAATGCGCAAAAATGAAGCATGAAAACTTTTTTTTAATTAAGAGATTTAAGAGATTTTTTGATGTCGTCAAAAAATGTGGCACGCGCTGGCATCGTAGTTAGAAGTCTATATTCTGTTTAAAAATATGGAAAAAATAGGTCAAAAGGTGATTTTTGCAACGAGTTTCGGCAGAATGTCCCAGTGTGCGTTGTGCTATTGTTTTAAATTCAAGACGAGAAATTATTCGTGAGCTGCAAAGGTTTGTACATCAGCATAACGCAGTTCAATTGTCCAAAATAACTCTCGAGCCTGTTCCATTAGATAATCTCAAAATCCCAATAAGGTGTGATAGAAAACAATTTGGAGAGCATGCAACGCGATTTAATGCACTGACAATTGATGAGGTTGCAATTGTAATTCTTGGTGATCAGTTTCATTCCCGTGATATTATTTTTCGAAAGATTAGAGCCTCATATGTCAGTCGTCAAGCTTAAGCGGTGGAAACAATCAACTTTCTGATAATTTCCCGCGAGCGCTTTACTCGATTAAGCCAATTTGGCATTTAATAATTAATATTAAGCTAAAAAAAAAAGTTACGTTTTTAAATTAATTTTATAATTTAGTATGTAAATTAAGAAATATTTAAAGATACATACTTTGTTTTTAATTTAAAAACTTGAAAAATAAAACTTTTTTTATATTTTTTTTAGAACAAAATGTTAAGCTTTATATTTTATTATAATCGGATAATTAAATTTTATGTTTAAAAATAACTTATTGTTGCTCATTTCGGGGATGCTTTCCTACAACTGAATCACCTCGTCATCCAAAGCAATATACTTTTTTGAGAACGCGGAAGTACATTTTGAGAACGATGATATTAGCGGGTCGGATGTCAGTAAAAGTTAATGCATAAGATGTTCCCTTGTTTTTTTTTGGGACGTTTTTGAGTGTGATTTTAGCGATAGTTGCGCATATCTTTATTTCGCGCTTAAAGCGCTTCCTCGGACATCATGCCGATTTGAAGGGAACATTCTTGATTTAAATGAAATAAAATTTAATTGAAGAAAGCATGTAAAACTAAGGTTATTCCTTCACAAATATGGAAGCTGCATCCCAAGTGTATTGGCAAAAAGCTTTTAATAAGATCAATGTTTACACTTGTAATTGTAGACGCCAAATCTGGATCTTCAAATAGATTTCGTGCTGTATTTTCAGTAATCGTGTTCACCAAACCACCCATCTGAATATCGACTAAAATACTTATTTGTTTTCGGAGTGCATTTTGTATTTCTGCCTTTCTTTTCGAAACTTTTTCTTTTTTTCTCCGCGAACCTGCCACTTTTTAATTGGAAATCGATACGACATATGGATGATGCACTCAAAACATCTGACCCATGCATGGAGAGTTGATAGCCCATACTTGTATAAAAATTCTTTAGCTGGTTTTGTTAAAATTTGTTTTAAATTGTAAAATGTCGAGGGAGTGGCATCACCAATACCACAAACCCGCATAGAAGCTTCCGATTCGATAGTAGCTGAAGATCTTCCTATCAAATTGATGGCATCAATCATTGTTAACTGAAATTTTGGAATTATTCTCAAATATTGAAACGTTGAAGGAAGAATTTTTTATATTTTCTGTTCTATATTTTTAACTTCTTTACGTACCAAGTCAGCAGTTTCTTTTTCAAAGCTTATTTTTTTTTTTGGCCTGCAAAATCTGGTTGAAGAAGGACGTTCATTTTGCCAAACTTTTGGCATTTTTTTTATATTCAGTATATGCAGTGGAACTCTACAAACTGAAAATATGCTTTGATCAATCATTTTAATTTCAGGATCGCTGGCGATATGTTAAATGGCTTTTAATGGACCACTGATTTTAGAATCTTCTATTCCTTTAAAAGCTGCTTCATATCCTTCAATTATACAAGCAATAGTGTGGTCACGAGGATCGCCACGCGGAGCCACAACATGGACACGTGGGTGGCCACCACCCTGGATAGGCTGGGTGAGCTGGGCCTTGGGCCAACCCCCGCGTGGGATCACCGGTGCGTGCGAGGTAGGGACAAAGGATTAGGGTTATTTAAGTTGACGCAAGTTTAATAAAATGTATGATTAGGAGACATAACGAAAACCACTGCGCCTCATTTGGATTTTCCCGCTTCCCCTCCTCCTTCGGACCCTAATTCGGCATCGGGGCCAACGGGCGTGCACGGCTGCCGGTCGACGGGGCCGCAAACGCCAGTGTCCCGAGTGCCGTGCCTTCCTCTCCCGACCTGGGGACAGCTGCTGGTCAACGGGGCTGTATTCCACTCGAGGGAGTATCCCCAGGCTCAAGGGGGCGGTGCACGGACGACGTGGCCGCCACCCAGCCCGGACACGGCTCTCCCCCCTCTCCTTTCCCCGGCCCGGGGGGCCAAGGCGTAAACGGCTGCCGGCCGACGGGGCCGAGAACGCCGAGGCCTCCCACGGCCATCTCCTTCCTCTCCCGATCAGGAGACGGTGCCCGGTCGACGGGGCCGTGCTCCACTTGGGGATTCTGGGTCCAAGGGGCGGTGCACGGACGACGTGGCCGTCCGACCCGGCTCGGATGCCCTCGCGGCTGGTTGTGAAGCGCTTCCGGTCGACGGGGCGTTCCCTAGGCCATCTCCCTCGCGGGCAGTGATCTCGACCAGAAGCCGGCGCCCAGACGACGGGGCTGCTCCTGCCGACCCGCTGCCACGCCCCGCGATCCTTTACGGGTCGTTCCCGCCACTCCAGCCCTGCCTATGTTACCAAAATTCCGGCCAATCAGCCCCTTCCCTGCCTGTCCCCGCTAAAATAAATATTTTTCTGTGGAGGATCCTGGTCTGACTGAGTATTTATCCTGGCCCGTGATTAGCATCCTTACAAAGTTATAATTTTTTTCTACAAATTTACGGATCGTTTGTATGGCAGCTATATGATATAGTCGTCCGATCTGTCCCGTTCCGACATATGTACGAGTGAGAGTATATAGAAGACTATCTGCAAAGTTTCATTTAGATAGCTTTAAAACTGAGGGACTAGTTTGCGTAGAAACGGACGGACAGACGGACATGGCTAGATCAACTCGGCTGTTGATGCTGATCAAGAATATATATACTTTATAGGGTCGGAGATGATTCCTTCACTGCGTTGCAATCTTCTGACTGGAATTATAATACCCTGCAAGGGTATAAAAATCAAATTTTTTATGTATGGGGGTGGCAAGGGGTCCGTTAAAAAATCCAGAAAAATTTATGAAAATCCCACGAAGTAAACCCAGAAGACATATAAGCGGGGGTCGAATATGTAAATATTGGCAGGAGCGCCCGTAGTGGATTATTGAGCATTCATTTCGGAACTAACATAAGCTTTTAAATCGAGTCGCACCCCCGTCCGCTTTACTTCGCTAAAGCGAGAGCGGGAGATTGAGGACGAGTGGTTCCGAAGTTCGTCCAGCGGCACGGAGATCGGATAGAGCAGAGGCCCTAAGCTTAGCATAAGGGCCGTGCGCCCTACCGCAGCAGAAGAGCCCAGAGGTGTAGAGCGGAGTAGCCGTCCCTAAGCTCAACTAGCCGCTAGCAAAGATCGGGTGAACCGAGGAGCGCAGAGCGGGCAAGCGACGGCCAGCGTGCGGAGGTCGGAAATATGACGATGCCCAAGCGGGAAGATGGGAGCGAAAGAGCGGGCGAGCTTTTGGAAGCTCGGTGGACAGAAGGGATACAGGGGCCGCCTCCTGGCGTGAACATTCCGCCCCCCCTTGCAATCACTCGGGTTGCAACATAGTCGTCCTTTTACGGGGTGGCAGGATCCGGACACGAGTCATCCAAAGTAGTAGTTAGTAAACGGAACCACGCCGCCGGCGATGCGTCGATGAGCGCCGCCGTGTCGAAGATCCGAAACCATGTGTTAACCTACACCAGAGCATTCGGCAGAATGTTGACGTTGCAGCAACGACGATGGCGACAGAGCAGCGGTCGAGTTGGCGGAGCCCCGGATGGGCGGCGGAAAAAAATGTCTAGGAGCGGTGCAGTGCTAATAAGCGGTCGACGGATGCCGTGGAGTGGCGGACGAGAGCCGTAGGATATCGGAATAGAGGCGCGGATAGGGCCGACACGACGAATGGGGTACGTGCACAGGATTTTCGTGCATACGCAGAAGCGTATGGTGGTGCCGATTGCACGACTTGCATCGGTCATCACTGCGGCAGGTTCCCACGGAATGTTCGTGGGCCAAACAGTTGGAACAGTAGCGGTTGGAGATAACCGCGCGGTGCCTCTCCTCAGCAGTGAGGCATTGGCATTTTCGAAGCAGGTGGATTCCGCTGCAGACTCAGCAATGGTAAGACGGACGTTGAGAACACCGACACTCGACTAATGGCTGCTGTGGAGTCGACAGCGGAGCCGGTCGCTTTTCTCGAAGTAGGTTTTTTTTTTTTCCTTTATTGGTAAAATAACGTCTGCACACCGTTTAAGCTACTCCTATTACTTAACAAGCAATTTGTGCGCATGTGATTGTACGCTTGTGCAGAGAGCGAAAACTTGGTCTTTTTAAACGTAGTCATGCATGATGTCTGGTCCTCCTGGCCAACGGGTTTGGATGTATTTATAGTCTTCTTTGTAATTTTTCAGCGGTGTTGTTTAAAAGGTCTCCAACAAAAGGTATATTTATGTCTCTGTGTAAGTCGTTGTTGCGTATGTACCAGTCTGCTCCTGTGATGTGTCTTAGAGTTTTGGTTTGGAAAATTTTGATTTTGTTTATGTCGCTATTCCATAGATTGGGAGTCCATATAACCATATTGGGGCGAAGTAGGTGCGGGTCGTGGATTAAAGGAAGCGGGGGTTATTTGGTGCGTTAGCAATCGGGGTGCAGCAGAGTGTGATGCCGGCCACGGCACATGAAGCAGTAGTGGGAGCTAGTGCAGTTCCGCTGCTGGTGACCTTGGGCAAAACAGTTTAGGCAGAGCTTTCTTCTGACGAAATCGGAGCGACCACGTACACCCATTTCAAGGAAACGCGGACATAAGTGAACAGGATGGTTCTCCCCGTAACAGAGAGAGGCTGGAGTCACTCTGGCCTCGTACGGATTAATCCTGCGCGCTGGGGCGCTCGCAGTTGGCGACCTTGGCGGAAATTGCCCGGACTGCTAGGCCTTATGCCTTCGATGGCCTCCAACGTGAGATGGCGCTCAGTCAGGAAGGAATCCAACTCTCACCAAGTTGGAACTTCGAATTTAACACGAACGGATTGTTACTACATGTACAGAGTGAGTATTGGAAGCTTGGAGGAAATCATGTATGAATAGACAGTCCCAAGCCTTAATTTGGATAGCTTACATTTCTAGGGCAGTTAAACAGTCTGTATTGTGCCTTGCAGCTTCTTTAAAGCAGCCCCGGACTTGGGGAATCGTCTGAAGGTAGAAGAGACCAACAACCGTCTGTTCTCGAAGCGTTCCGTAAGGCTTCGCCACGCGGAAGTACGCCCTTCATTGGTCAGGGGTGCCTTCAAAACAATGGCGTGCGCATCGCCTCTCGTCTTTGAAAGAAGGTGGAATTATTTATGTATATCGCGGTGGAGAGGTCTCTAAAGGTGGGCCACCGGAGATAGTTACCAGCGAAGGCTTCAGTGTCCACCGGTGGCAGGCGACAACCCGTAGAAGGGGGTGTGTGAACACTGACTGAAGGCTGTGCTGATTGGAAAGAGGCCTGATCTATTATGCCCTGAAGCTGGACAACACACCTCGAGTAAACGGAATAGCAGTCGATGTTCTGTGATTCCAGCACTGTCGCGGTGGGGGTACTGTCGGCGAACTCGGCAAGAAGGTCGGAGCAGCTTTCATAGCTTTTCTCCACCTTTTCCCACATGGCCCGGATTTGATCCCGATGGAATGCCAGGGGAAAATCTTTCCATTTTAAGGGCGCCCTGAGTGTGGATATTGTCAAATTGGCAAAACCGGGCTGTCGTGGAAATAAACTTCCTCAAGGCAACGTCCATGGCAGTGTCAGCCATTTTTGTGGTCGAACGGGTAAGCCTTGACAAAGGACCGGGGCTAGGATTCACGGAGTTGTCGCTTTTTGTCTTTGGGATGGCAGTGGCGGCCTGTGGCTTTAGTGGAGTTGAGCTGGGAGATGGGCGCGGTGATGCGGATTGGGATCTGTCCAAGCGGATTGACGAGAGCGGACGTGACTTCTTGTCGCCGCTTATTTCCCTTTTTGACTGACCTGAGCAACGGGTGCTTCGTACGGAGCGGGCAGACGGTCGCACTAATGCGCTCGGCGCTATCTGGGTGACTTACAAGTTGGTCGTCGCCGAAAAATAGACGAATCACAGAAGAAAAAGTAGCGGACCTTAGCGAGAAGTTGGAATACGCAGCGTAGAAAATTAATAAAATTGAAAAGACCCCAACTGCTGCTCCAGGCGGATGGTGCCTTATGCAGAGTGAGGAGCAGAATTGAAAACAAGAATGTAGACCGGAGTGTCTGTTATCTTGATGGTTTAGTAACCAATATGTAAGCTATGCGTGGCTTGGACGTAGAGCTTGGCTTTTTTTGCGACGCCGGAAAGGTTGAATTACAAAAAAACTTTGGCTTTGGTTCGGGAGGGCTCACTGTGTTTTGCCGCCGGCAAAACAGTGCATACGCGAGAGCTCAAGCAGCAGAAATAAGAAATCAAAAACAACAACAATAATAACACGGCTGCTGCGGCGGTTAAGTCAAAAACTTGGACCAAAACAATTGCAATCGCAACCGTGTGGATTATATTCGGTTTGATTTTAAATGTTTGTTGTTTTTGTTTCACTTCTAATTATTTTTGCTTGATGTTATTGTGCGTAGGTTAATTCGAGTATGTCAATGAAGCGTTACTACTATTTTTAAATACGTATGTGTGCGGGTGGTCATGGAAGCTTTTATATTTGTACACTGGAAACCCGATAGCTAGAATGTAATTTTGAGGGCGTACAAAATTATGGAGGCATACAAAATGTTTATGTACAGGCATGCAGAACATGTATGGGTGAGGGCATGTGTCGGATGCTTCGGTTAGTCGTACAGTGGATACACGATAAGTGCAAGTATTTGTGAGAAAAAGAGTAAAAATTATGTGGAGATAACACATTAGACAAAATAATATCGCGACAGCGGCGAACTGTTTGGCGAACAGGAAAAGCCCCGAACCAAGTGCCACACCGGCTGGCTGATATTAATATTTAATTTTATTGTTCACCACACAATTTCACTTGGATTGCAGAATTTTTAGCGGCGTCGGAATTGCATGGAAATAATTTGGCACGCGTGTGTTTGCTTGATGCACATATCTGGATGCACATAAGCTTTGACGGTTGCAAGTTGAACGGAGAAACGAAAAACCGGCTAGGAAGATGGCGACGCACACAAAGCGGAGACGATGATCGAATTGAATATAATAGGGAGATCGATACAAATTTTGGCGTGCCGAAGTTCTTTCTTTCTTTATACCATAATAAAAATTTTCTTTTATTTAATATTGGATATTGGCTGGCAAAAATCCTTTAGCTGAACCCTCTACGAGGGCGCCGGCTGGGCAATTGGCACTGTATTACCCCATACAACGGATAGTACATTGCCGTGTGCTTTGTCCGGGTTAATGACATGCCCAACTAGGGTTACGGTTCAATTCCTTCTGCCCAAAAAGCCGAAGGAAGTAAACCATTAGCGGTTGGTCTCCCTTTAAAAAAAATCATCAGTCTGGAGGAAACGAAAGATGAAACCGGAACTGGGATGTCAGTCCAAACATCAGTGGAAGGCGTGACCGTTACCACCGTCGGGCACGGAGAGGAGCATTCCCCTCTGCTATGATTTACACCTATGATAGGTTATGATAAATTATAATAGGTTACACCTATGATTTGACGAAAGTAGGTCATGTCAATTGCAACGCTACTGCCATAATAACGACGCAAGGGAGGCTAAACCGCTCAGGTGCCATAGTAGCGTGCAGATTTTTGAAGAAGAGAAGGAAAGTCTTCTCCGCCTGCAAAAACCAGGCACCAGTTCCCCGCGTAGGGACTGGCCAAAGAGCGTAAGCGAGGGGATGAAAGCTAAGGCGAAGAGCAGCATTGTACTCTTCGCGTCCAGACCCGGCTTCAGCAAAAAGCCGCCCTATTCACAAAGGAGAAGTTAAAGCTTTCCTGGGCCGATAAAAGGATCGCAGAGGGCAGGCTGCACTTGCCAAATCTCTTGCCTACAAAAAGCAATACTCAGCCGAAAGCGTCAATAAGGACACACCAGAGAGTAAGCGGCAACGCGGGCCTAAGGAGGCGGCCGCCCTTCTCCAAGAACGAAAAAGGCCAACAAGAAAATCGCGAAAGTCAGTGAGGTGACCAAACGACATTTGACCCTGGCACTCATTGACAAAACGATGAGAACGGGAAAATTATTGAGTCGCGGTGGAAGACGGTGCATTCGCGGCTCGTTAAATCGATATTTGCACGGACGGAGCAAGACCAAGTCTTAGTGGTGCCGGTTGTTGTAATTGTAATTGTTATTTATGTTCAAAACCATCCATGTTCTTAGCCCCCTTTTTGAAATCATGTTTCGGCTTTTGTTGAGTAAAACCTTGTGAAACTCGTCCCGATCCTCAAAAGTATATAATTGTGGTAAACTATGGTTCGTCTAAAGTTTAGGATATTTTGCGTAAAGTGAAAGCAAGCACTTTTTGCAGTATGGCATGGGAAACAGACAACTGGAAAAATAATTCTGTACTGGTTGAGTATATTTTAAAAAATGTTATTGACAAATCTAAATGTTCTAAGTCCGACTTGAACTCTATACTCTATACTATACTATACACATCGTTAAAAATTTTTGTAAAATTCTTTGTGAGAGATGTAGGCAATGCAATAGGGATATAAAGCGTTGATATTCCAATGCAAGGATCTGACAACACTAACAGTGAGAATACGGCTCGGCGATTGTTTGTAAAGTACTTTACAGAAATAACCGGAGTGAACCTGAAACTAATAAAAAGGTTACCATTGATTTTGCGCTGTATGGCTTCGGTATATACCATTAACATTCAGATTTTTCGCGACTATGCTTTCGAAACTTCACGCATTTTTGATAAAGAATATCCGTGGTTTTACATGCCATCCTCAGTGTACAGATTTTGATTCACGGAGCGGACATTATCAAGAATGTACCACTTCCAATCTGAATGCTGTCGGAAGAAGCCTTGGAAGCCCGAAGCAAAGATTTAAGAAATTTTCGCTTGAACCATACTCGCAAAAACTCTCGGTCTAACACAATGAACGATCCTTTGCACTGGTTGTTGTTATTGTTGGATCCAGTAAAAACAAGTTTAAGCAAAAGTTCGGCTAATAGCTCGAGCACAGCTGTTTCTGTTGACATTGTAGATCAAAATCTACTTGTAGATTACAATAGAAAGAAAAAAAAATTCTGATTAAGACTCGGAAAATTTAAATTTATTTGTTTCTGCCTTTTTTTTTCTTGAAATAATATCTTTAAAAACAAAACAAAAATTCATTTATCAAAAAATACAAAATTAAATTAAAGTGTGAAGTTTTATTTCTTTTTAGATTAAATTTCAAACTTAAAATTTAAATTTAAATTATCGTTACTTTTTATGAAA
>VNJR01011839.1:0-153003 GCA_008042585.1 Drosophila punjabiensis | reverse complement strand
GATGCTTCCCGACAGCTTCTGCTCATTCCGCACACTTTCTTCGTACGGACTGGCCGCCATTGGAGGCAGCGGCGGTGCCAGCTGTGGCATCTTATTCAGCTAGAGACCCGACCCTTGGCCTTTTCTAAGGGTAAACAGCTCCGGCTGGATGATGCGGCAATTGCTGCTCTTAGGTCTGTCCACTGATGCGGAGGGACTACAGGGAATCGCAGGCTGCGTTGCTTGTTCGTCCGTCCCCGTATCCCGCTCCAAGGCTCCGGTTTCGGCAGGATCACTCTCCTCATCCGACCATTCACTCAGGCTGTCCGAACTGCCGCCCAGCGAGTGCGCCGGCTGTAGGAAGTCCTCCCTCAGCAACGCCACCCAGTCCACCTCCGGGTCGACGGATGCTGCGGCGTCCTTATTGCCGTTGCTCCTCCTCTCTGCCGCCTCCAGGGCGGTAATGACGGACCGCCGGTGCTGGTTCATCAGCACCCAATTCCTCCGGATATTCTGGATGGGCTCGTTGGTCAGGCTGAGCAGAAAGTCCAGCAGGGACCACTGCAAGCTCTGGGTGTGTTGGTCGTGGCAACCCGGTTGTTCCAGAACCTTGGCGCTCAGCTTCTTAAGGGCATTCCCGAACTCGGCCATGTCCTCCACCCGCAAGCGTTCCACCAGAGCGTCCAGGTTGCGGCTCACCTCGTGACTGTTTGTGATCAGGTAGCGATGGTTCCGGATCGTCTTCCAGGCCAGCTGCTCGCTCTGCTGCAGCTCCCGGCCACTCGCCTGCCCGTGGAGTTAGTTAGGAAATCTGGCCGAAAATGCTTGGTTTGCATTCATCTCGTCGGGAGACAGGTGCCGGATCAGCTTCCGCAAGTTCTCAGCGATTCTGGCCTCGCTCGACATGGGTACATCCCCGTTCTTGACCCCAATCTTCCCAATGGACGCCATCTGGTCCTCTTTGGCGGCAGTTGAAACAAATTTGTTTGGGAAGATTGATGTTGCGATAGAATCGATTGTTTGGTGGCCAGAACTATCGATGTACGCGGGCTATCGCTATGGAAATTCCAACTTGGAATGGGAGTCTTATGATTTTGGATTGAAAAATATGTAATAAAAATATTTAAACGCCTTTTAATTAACAGATCTAGTGCAAAAGATCTCTTAGGTGTTACTTGATATAAAAATAGTTTAAAGTAATAAATATATACAATTATTTTACGATTGAACAAAGAAGAAATGCATGAAAGAAATGTTTTTTTGGTTTTATCAAATTGAAAAATATATAAAATTTTTATTTAAATAAATTACATATATATTATTTCAATTTTTCATTTAAAAATAACTTAGATCTATGCATTAAAGAGAAAATGTTAGTTAGATATTGTTTGAGAATGTGTGCAATATCTGATACTTGTGTTCTTAATAATAACAATTACTATGTGTATACTTGACAATCAAATGCTACAGTATTGACAATTTGACAATCCTCTAAATACTTGACAATTACCCAGGCTGGGAGAAATTTATACTGGCAAGCGTACAAATTTAAAACATTGGCAAGGATTTGGGAAATTTTGCGGATAGACGCTGCAGCGGCTTGATAAGACCCTGTATGCTACAAAATAAACAAAATCCAATAGACAAATGGCCAAATACAATCAGGATAAATTGGAAAGCGAATGCCTAAACAATCGTCACGTCACAAAATCTCTCGTCTTCTTGCCATTGTCACGACCATAAATCCAGCCGAATCTAATCCAATGTACACATCTTTTTTTCTAATTCATAATTTCTGCTACAACGTTGGCTACTGAGATCCAATTGAGACCAGTTTTTGGAGGAGTTTTTAGCCATATACACAACCTTTGAAGACAGCTAGAAGATTAACTCCGCCTACATTAGGATCTCCTGGCATGGGATAACATCTTTGTAAGTTGCCCCAAGTCTCCACCGGGCATTTCGGGCCTGTCCTCGAATGTGGTTTGGCAGTCCCGGGTCCAGCCTACTGCAGCACACCTAACATCAGCCGGCAACGGTCAACAGCAGCAGGCAGCAGCAGCAGCATCAACAATTAGGAATCCCTAAGCTCATTTCCTGAATACAACCACAAACGTTTATGCAGTCAGCGGCATTTCTGCCGCTAATTACAACCCACCCGTATTGACTGACATTCTGGAATGCCACGGATCTTGCCTTGTTTGATGCCCGCTACACTTGGACTGCCAAAGAGTAAACAACACCCCGGCTTATACAACGCTGGACCCACAAGAACAACCACTGGATTGACAATCTTCGGCTGCTCAGATCAGAGCAGCAACGAACAGTACTCCAGGAACGCCACAACAACTACAACCATGGACTTCTGGACCTCATGCCAGCCAAGTGTCCCGGGGAGCACGCTAGCTACAGAAGGAGTCCTTTTCAGGACTTCTCACACGGACAGTTAGCTGCGACCCGGGCACTTTGTGCTGGCAACGATTGGCGGATATCGGCGATTTCCTGGTTTACTACTCTGGGCCCTGTTTGCAACGTTATCTGACTTCTTCGCTTCTGTGTCTCCGTTATATGTACAACATTTGTCCTCGTATCCGTCCGACATGCCGCTATTCCTACGACTGGAAAAAGCAAGTATATTTATTGTTGCTTGTTTATTATTGTTGTTTAATTTAATTGCTTGGTTTGTTTATATAAATGTTTAGCTTATTGTAAACAAAACGGGCTAGCACTGCGTGCGAATCGCGCAAAACAGGCAGCCATAATGTCGGGCACATTTAAAGTAGTTAATATTTTATAAAACAACAATAAATAATAAAAAAAAAACAATAAACAACAACATATAATTGTAAATAATAATATATTGACAAGCCTGTGCCATATCGATAACAACCTATCGATAAACACCCCGCCAGATAAAATAGCTAGATTCTGAACAAAAAATACTAAGTGTAAGCGCTGCCTATTTTAATCGTCGGAGTTTCAAAGCGTTTTAGTATAATTTTTTGTACTAACGCAAAAGTCTAAACATAGTAACATCTAAGTGGCATCTCTGGTCACTCTCTCTTTTCGCAATTGGTTTCCGGCAAGGTCTGTACATAAAATTTAGGTGCACGTGTATATTTTCAGTAGTTTTTATAGTAAATATGACTCTTTGCGTCTGCAAATTATCGGCGTCTTGCTTAGAACCGAACCGTGCCCATCTGGATTAAAAAATAAATAGTAGCTAGTGGCTATGCAGCGCCCAAAGACTAATAGGTGTATTTAATTTTGCCATTGCAGCTTCAATATGACTATTCGTCCAGCCTACAGACCCACGATTGTAAAGAAGCGCACCAAGCACTTCATTCGCCATCAGTCGGATCGATATGCCAAGCTGTCGGTAAGTGGGAATCAATAAAGTTATTGAGTGGCTCCTAATAGCACTTTCTGGTTGTTATTCTAGCACAAATGGCGCAAGCCCAAGGGTATCGACAACAGAGTGCGTCGTCGCTTCAAGGGCCAGTATCTGATGCCCAACATTGGCTACGGATCCAACAAGCTGACCCGCCACATGCTGCCCACCGGCTTCAAGAAGTTCTTGGTGCACAATGTGAAGGAACTGGAGGTGCTGCTGATGCAGAACCGCGTATACTGCGGTGAGATCGCCCACGGCGTGTCTTCAAAGAAGCGCAAGGAGATTGTGGAGCGCGCCAAGCAGCTGTCGATCCGCCTGACTAACCCCAACGGTCGCCTGCGTTCTCAAGAGAACGAGTAAGCTTAAGATTCAGATCGCAGCCCTTGTACGTTGTCGGAATACAAGTTTGAAACGTTAAAAACACGCAGTTTGTGGGAATTTTGAGTTTTTAGTAGAGTATCGCATGAGCCGTTAAACAATAAAATCGGCGCTTGCTGTGCGACTTGTCCCATTACCAGAGAATTACAGAAGTGGGTATATATATATATATTTTTTTTTTTGTTGTATTCTATATTAATAGTATTAGTACAAGTCAATGATAAGCTTTGGAATTTTTATTAGTTCCGTTCACATAATTAAGTGCAGTCAAATTAACCGAGCATAAATTTTATAAACTCGATGCCTCTCGGATACCAGAAAATTATATTTTGAAGGGACATCGATATCTACAATTTAATGAAGTAAAAAGAAGAATGAAATATGCTAGTGTGGGATAGCTCATTTGCAGTTAGAAATATTTTATTTCAGGACAACGTCGTGATCGAACTGCAAGTGGTGTTCCAGCTCCTTTTTGTTTTCGAAGTTGGTGCTGCAGATCAGGCAGAAGCCGCTGTTGTCGTCATTGTCCGAAGACATAATTACGGTAACTGCCTGCTCCGATTCGTCGACGTCCACGTGCAGCTCCTCCACTACCTGCTGCTCGTCGGCTGGTGCCTCCTCCCTAACGCCGTAGACTAAATCGCCCTCGTGAGTCTTCATGTGCATCTTGAGTGTGTATCGCTCAGTGAAAGACTTGGGGCACACGGAGCAGTAGTGTCGCGGTCGGTTCTCCTTGTGGATGAGGGTGTGATGGTTAAAGGTCTTTCGTGACTTGAACGACACATTGCATATGCTGCAAATTATGGGGTTTTCCTCAGCTTCGTGGCGCAAACGGTGGTTGTATAATAAATTGTCCTGCGAGAATCGAAGTCCGCACTTTTCGCACTGGTACTTCTTTTTGTCCCAGTGCATGCGCATGTGGCGCAAAGTGTTGACTGGGCGCGAGAAGCTCTTTGGACAATAGCGACACTGCTTCTCTGTCTTGCCCTCGTGTACGTTCATGTGCAGTTCAAGGTACTCCTCGTCGCGACGTATTACCCCACAGATCGGGCAGACATGGTTGGGCTGCTTAGAATGCTCTTCGCTAATGTGCTTCTGGAGCTGGTACCACGAGTTGTACACTTTTCCGCACGTGCTGCACTCCTGTTTGACGCGTTTTCGCATGGGCTTGTCCTCTCCATCACCCTTGGCAAAGTTTTCCTCGGGCTCACCCACCTCCACCTCGCAGAGGAACTCGTTCTCCTCGTCGTCGTTGTACTCCCGCTTGATCTCAGTATCCGAGTCCTCCTGGTCTTTAACTAGCTCCACGAATAAAGCCTCTGCTTCGGCATCGGCATCCGTGTCTTCGTCCTCCAGAGGCACCTCTTCCTCCTCCTCCACCAGAAGATCTTCGCCGGACTCTGGCGCATCGAACTCCGACTTCAAGGCGTGTTTCAGTTGATTAGTGAGCCGCTTCTGTGTCGTCATTAGGTTGACCATAATGGTGTCGTAGTCGGACAGCTCGATGAAACAGCGCGGACACAGACGGGAGTTCGTCTTCACATCGAGAGGCGAGTTGATGCAGTTGGCCAAATGCGTGAGCACCAGGGAGACAGTCTTCTGTGACGAGGGCACTTTGGCCGACAGCTTTTCGTAGCGACTGGTTCCAGAGCTCAGCTCTACAGCCCCGCAAAAGAAACACGAGTCCATTGCGGCTTGAGATGTCCAGGATTTTGTTTACAATTCGTGTTTTGCCCGGGGAAATTGTGTATAAAATTTAATAGAGTTGGCAAAAAATGTGAGTATCGGAAACTATACCAAAACGCTTTAAATGCAACCGTGAGCATTTTCCAGGGCTGCAAAGGCGGAGCGAGAGTTCATTTTTCGCAGAAACAGTTGGAATGAAACATGGTGGAGAAAAAAAATGGGTGTAAGCACATTTTTAATGTGCATTGTTATTTTCATATAAAAACGGCCAAGAATAAAAAATGTACATGCATAGAATAATATTTTTTATTAAACACTGATGCATATTTATTTATTTAATTTAATTATCTTCAGTACTTTACAAAATAATTTCAACATTTCTTTTTTAATATTATTAGTTTCTTATAACTATCTAACTCGGCTAAGATCTAGGAAGAAAAAGAATTAGAAATATTTGTGACCTGAAAACTTATTAAATCGCACACATTGCTACAAAAGGTATCCTGCGTATATGTCAAATTTTTGCAGTTGTTTGCAAAGGATCGATGACTTTTATAAACCGATCGGCTTTTTCTAATAAAAGTCCTGCTGCTGCCACAGGGAACTTGTTCTTTGGATTGAATTGAGTTGTCTGCCAAGTTATCTTTGCAAATCAAATTTCTCAGCTTTGCAAGAACAGAATACAACATCTTTAGACGTTTAGCAATGCGTTTCGGGTCAAGAAAAAAATCCAAATTGACCACCGCTCTGCATTCTCGAAGGATCAGTATGAAGTCCTTGTGAACGCGCTTGCCGTCGTCTCCGAGGACGGCATAGTTAGCAGGTAACTGGAAATGTTCCACTAATATACTGCCCATCTGTACAATTAAAATGAGGTGGTCCTTGTCCAGCATCTGTGTACTTTCTGTTAGCATATCCAGGTAATTATTAATTAGTGAGGAGCTGTCAATGATCTCGTGGATGATATTGCGGAAAATCAACATCTCATCATTAAAGTGATCCTCAAGGATTTTTACATGATGTGCAGACAAAGTTGATTCCGGCATTTGCAGAGCCGGAACGATACAGGCGTCCAAAGACTCCAAGGAGGCAAGGCAACTCCGTACGATCGTCTTTGTTTTTATATTCTGGGAAAACGCTATGGCCAGCACCCCGATCTGCTGGATGCGGTCCATATTGGTGTCGAATGAACCAATCAGCTCCTGAGCCTTTTGAGAACCTGAACGTACAGCTTCCCTTATTTTTGCCACCGATGTGTTTTCAAACTCGATTAAGCCGACGAATAGAAGATGCAGAAGGGCCTCATTAAGGTAAGATTCCAGGGCGTAAAGCGCTCGTTCCAAGGAGATGGCTTCCAGCTTACGATGACCAGAATTAGGATTGCCTTCCCCTTCATGGAATGTTGCACATTCACCAAGCAAGGTTTCACAAAGTGCCGACAAGGCCTTTTTGTCTGTTGAAATTGCAACGTTTGCAAACGCCAACGCATGGCGGACAATGTGATTCACTATACTGGCCAGCGGATAGGAATCATCCAAAAAACTTTCTTCAAAAATGTTTATGGAGTTGTTAGTTCTTTGAGTCAGCTTTTCTATATAGGCATCCAAACGGTCCAACGCTAAATCCATTAGTTCTACGAAGGAAGTATCCTCCAGGCTCTTTTTACCACTGCGACTAGTTTTCAGCTGCGTCAAGGAAATAAGAAGACGGCGCATACACCAGTCCAATCTATCGAGAAAGTGCTGCTTTGTTATCTGCGACGCGTCCACACTGATTCCCTTCTGTAGATGGGGGATGCAAGCGACCACCTGATGGAGGCACAGGAAGATTGTCTCGACATCTATGTTGTCGTTGCACGGAGCTAATTCCGGCAAGTGCTCCTTGAGCTCGCTGACAAAATCCAGGAAGGTGGCGCAGAACTCGTCCAGCCAGCCTATATTTCCCGTGCTGCTGGCACCCTCTGCAATTAACTCACTGCACGCATTTAACTGTGTTAACAATGCGTCCATTTTCTAGGGTGTACACTGACAAAGATGAACTGTAAGACTAAGGATGGCCAGGCAGCAGATGGTCCTTATATATGCAAACTAACAGGTAGATGGTGCACAACGACAGTTGAAAAAAGAACATCTGCCTACTTTATTACCAATATCCGAGTAACTCTGAATCCTATTTTGGCAAATTCCGACTAAATTCGCAACTTTACCTGAATAGATGCGTTCAGAATAATAAAGTGTCGAGGAATTGGCAATTCCAGGATGATTGTAGAGATTTAAGTTTATGATACATACGAGCGATTATGTACTTATGCGTATAGATGATAAGTTGCTTATAGATACCTAAGCATAATACTTTAATATAAAGCTGCAGCAGCGGTCTTTTCCTCCTTCACTGCCGGCTGGTGGACGCGCTTGTGCACCTTAAGCGTGTACTTGTCGACAAAGGACTTCTCGCAGTCGGGGCAAGGATAGCGCGGTCGATCAGCCTGATGGGTTCGCAAGTGATGTTTGTAGGTGCGCTTAGTCTTAAACTGCTGGTGGCACACCTCGCAGATTAGAGCATTTTCCTCGGCATCATGTCGCATTAGGTGGTTGTACATCAACCAAGACAGCGAGAAACGCTCGCCGCATTTATCGCATTGGTACTTCTTCTTGTCCCAGTGCACTTCCATGTGACGCAGGACGTTGCGCTTGTGGGAGAACTTCTTGTCACAATAGCGACACTCTAACTCTGTCTTACCCTCGTGAAGATTCATGTGCAGGTCTAGGACCTCGTCGTCCTTGACCTTCAAACCGCATATGTTACAGGTGGTAAACTCGTTCTTCTGACAGTTGTCAGTCTTGATGTGTCTCTCCAGAATCTCCTGGCTAGAGAACATCTCTCCGCATATGTGACACGGTATGTCCATGTTCTCAAAAAACATCTCCTCGGACGAGGGCATGCTGTCCTCAGCTTCGCTAAACCGGAAATCTTCATCCAACATCTCCTCCTTCATGAACTCCTCCTCCATCTCTTCCTCCTCCTCTTTCATGGGCTCCGACACTGCGGCCGAGGACTGTGGAGCCTCAATCTGCTTATTTTGCGAGGGGTGTAGGATCTTGAACGCCGCCACTTGAACCCTGGGCTTGGTAACCTGCTTCTTGACCGATGGCTTGAACTCGTCTGCGCATTCTTCCTGCCGGCATCCCAAGAGCGCATCTGCGATCTGACGCTGAACCTGACTGAGGTTCCGCACCAGCCTGTCGTAATTGAAAAGATACTCCAGGCAGTCCCGACAGGCGGCTGAGCTCGGTGTGAGGTCTAGGCGCTGGTTAATGATCTTCTCAAAGTACTTCAATATATCCTTAATTGGTTTGAAAGTGCCTGGCACTATGCAGCCTGTTAAAATTTTTTTCCATTAGATTTTCCCACCAAGAAAGTACCCATCGATCCTATACCTTCAATAAGCTGAAAAACTCCGTGCGAGTCCGTCTTAATCTTGCCGCACACAAAGCAGAACGGGCGCGTTGAACTCATTGTCGGCGTCGCTTTAAGATTAAAGATGGTGGATAAAACAAATAAATCTAAGTATTTTTTATAAATATGCTTGCCAATCTTTACAGCAATGTGGCCAAATCTGAGGAAATCACTAAAAAGGAAAAATACCTCGATAGGTCTACAAATTCCAGAGCGATAACAAAAATACTGTCCTTTTGGAAAAATTTCTCCCAAAAAGTTGTCTTGCGATTATTTGCCGAACTTTAACGTTATGACCTCTTTAAAAATAAAGGAAATACAACGTTAGTGTAATTAAAAAACCAGCCTTTGAGATAAAAAAAAAAAACGAGCCAAATAAAATATCGTTTAAGCATCGATGTATCGTGTGGCATTCAATGTCATGCCAGCTCTAGCTTTCCGTCTGCCGGCGAAAAAAAACAATTTCCTTGGCAACAAATTTGTTTGAGTTAGTAACAAAAGTACTCATCGAAATAAAACTACCTAAAAGAAAAGTCCAAAATGAAGATCGAAGAAGTAAAGAGCACCGTGCGTACCCAGCGCATCGCCGCCCACAGCCACGTGAAGGGCCTGGGCTTGGATGAGGCCGGATCTGCCTTGCAAAGCGCTGCCGGACTTGTGGGCCAGAAAGCGGCCCGCGAGGCAGCCGGCATTGTGGTCGACCTGATCAAATCGAAGAAAATGGCCGGCAGAGCTCTGCTGCTGGCTGGCCCGCCAGGTACCGGCAAGACCGCTATCGCCCTGGCCATCGCCCAGGAGCTGGGCAACAAGGTGCCGTTCTGCCCCATGGTGGGCTCTGAGGTATTCAGCAATGAGATCAAGAAGACCGAGGTGTTAATGGAGAACTTCCGCCGCTCCATCGGTCTTCGCATTCGTGAGACCAAGGAGGTGTACGAGGGCGAGGTCACAGAGCTTACTCCCGTGGAAACCGAGAATCCCATGGGTGGCTATGGAAAAACGATCAGCAACGTGGTCATCGGGCTGAAGACGGCCAAGGGCACCAAACAACTAAAGCTTGATCCAAGCATCTTTGATGCCTTACAAAAGGAGAAGGTGGAGGTGGGGGATGTCATCTATATAGAGGCCAACAGTGGAGCAGTCAAGCGCCAGGGGCGCAGCGACACCTTTGCCACTGAGTTTGATCTAGAAACCGAGGAGTACGTGCCTCTGCCCAAAGGCGATGTGCACAAGAAGAAGGAAGTGATCCAGGATGTCACCTTACATGACCTGGATGTGGCCAATGCCCGTCCGCAGGGCGGCCAGGATGTGCTCTCCATGATGGGCCAACTTATGAAGCCCAAAAAAACTGAAATAACAGGTGAGGTCCTGTTTTTGTTGTGTATCTATCTAGCTGACTTAATATACTTTCTGGAATCCAGACAAACTACGCTTGGAAATCAACAAGGTGGTGAACAAATACATTGACCAGGGAATAGCCGAGCTAGTTCCAGGTGTCCTGTTCATCGATGAGATACACATGCTTGACCTGGAGACCTTCACCTATCTGCACAAGTCGCTGGAGTCCCCCATAGCCCCAATTGTGATTTTTGCCACCAATCGCGGGCGCTGCGTGATTCGGTAAGAGTTTGCTTTAAGGGTATATAAGCTGTTTTTTCTCGAAATCCCTCCCGTGTGTCAGTAACAATTCTAGTTTCTTAAGTTACAAGTTGTCTTAGTAGCATGAAGTCGCTTTGTTTGGAATGGGAACCCACTACCTTCATATGTATATAGATTTATGCCTAATTCTTTTATTTCGAGGAATCCAAAGTTGATATATTTCTAAATATTTCGCAGTGGCACTACCGACATTGTCTCGCCGCATGGCATTCCGCTGGATCTTCTGGATCGCCTGTTGATCATCCGCACACTACTCTACTCCACTGCCGACATGGAGCAGATCATTAAGCTGCGCGCCCAAACAGAGGGTCTTCAGCTGGAGGAACCCGCTTTCAAGCGCCTAAGCGAGATAGGAACCAATTCTACACTGCGCTATGCTGTGCAGCTTCTGACCCCTGCACACCAGATGTCAAAGGTGAATGGCCGCAGCCAGATCAGCAAGGACGACATCGAGGATGTGCACTCACTCTTTCTCGACGCAAAGCGCTCCTCGAAACATCTTTCCGAGAAGAACAATAAGTTTATGTTGTAAGTTTGGTAGTTGCGCTAAAATTGTAATTCAATCTGCATCAATTAAAAAATAAATAAGGAATAAATTAAAAAAATAATAAAATGTATGAGCTGGCGTGACATGGTAAAGGTTTTATGCCAAAAACTCTAGTTTTTGCTCTGCATTTACTAAACTGGAAGACGGACGACATGGCGCTTAACAGTAAACAAAAAGGGAGGTGAATTCTATAAAAATAGTTTCGCGTAAACCATCTAAAAGTCTCACCGCCGCGTTGCCTCCAGAAAGCCATCAAACGAGGTTTTACTCGAAAAACCAGAGCCAAGATGAAGATGATGCCCCCGGTTCAGTTAAAGGAAAATGCAAACTGCGGACGGTCCATCCCCAAGCCAGGTAACTCTGTGAATAAAGTTAAGCTGATTTATTACGAGAAGAATGTTATTACGAGAAGCACGTGATTTGCCCCAAAGGGAGAGTAGTCCTGGACAGACTTCTGCGCCTTGGGATCATGGTGGGGCATGGTTTTCTAGCCCTGATTCCAATGGGTTTGGATGGGAAAGCCTGCTTTGATAACTTAGGGACGATGCCATTTTTCTGGATCTTAAATATAATACAAGCAAGTATTTAATTATCTAAATAATCATAATTATATAAATACTTTAAATTCTTATAACCAATTTCAATTAATCTAATTATTATTTTGGGCTATTTTTTTAACTGTTGCTAAGATGTTCTTTATAATATTAATATACCATTAAAAATCTTAATATTAAACTCTTAAAATTCATAAGAGTACACTAGTTAAGTCACTTTTATATACATTATTTATTATTTTGTTCAGTCTGATATAATCGGTTTGTTTACATTAACTGAATTTATTTCACCAGAACCATCAAATTTGGCTAATTTTTATCACCTGTTATATTAAAATTTATTGTTGCGAATACGCATATTATAACAACATAATATAATTTCTATAGAAAATATTCTTTCAGTTGATTCAAGAATATAGTAGAGAATTTTTTTCCGTTAATGGTTATATTTTGTTTGTTTTAAATTTACTTTTAAATGAAACACGGATACACACCTGTAGATAAGAACTAGCGGTCTAAAGGTGCCAATAAAGATGTTTAATATATTGGTAAAAATACAAAAATTATCGATTTTTTTAAAAAATTTTACTGTTTTTTTGGCACAACATTTATTTGTTTAAATTTATAAAGTGACTTATCCGTGACGATTTTTTACTTAAAATTGTTTATTGCTAATATGTTTAATTATTTCAGTCAAATACAAAACATTATTCTGTAGTATTAAATCACAATTTACATGTATATACGTTTTAATATAACTGAAAAAGTAACTAATTTAACTTTTAAAATATATAGATACTAAAGAACTTAAATCCTATTCGATAATAGCAACCGATAGATTATATACCTTAAAATCAAGTAGTCGATAGGTGAAAATCGACTATTCCTTAACAATACTTACTGCTGACGTGCCGCATCCCGAATTTGTTTACGTGAAAAGTAGCTAAAATTAACGAATAATCTCACAAGCAAAATGCTGGACATACAGACGCACATGGTGAGTGCTTGGAGGATATAAACTATATACTATTATATATAAACAAATCATCTTTAATAAACCCCATAACCGCAGGATTTTGTTGGCCAGGGAAAGGCGGAGCGCTGGTCCCGGCTCATCATCACAGTTTTCGGCGTTATCGGCCTGATTTACGGAGCAATTGTCCAGCAATTTTCGCAAACTGTATATATCCTGGGTGCGGGCTTCGTGCTCTCCTCTCTGGTGAGTGTCCTGGGGCCGTGTTCCATCTGATAATCTTCTCAAATTAATTCCCGAAAACGGCATTTCTTAGATCACCATTCCGCCGTGGCCGTTGTTCCGTCGCAACCCGCTCAAGTGGCAGAAACCTATCCAGACGGACGGCTCCTCCGGCAAGTCCTCTCCCGGCTCCGAGTCCAGCGACGAAGGCAAGAAGAAGAAGAAGTAGAAGTCCTAGTTAGGTGTAATTCGTGTATTTCTCACACTCTATCCAAGAATATATATAAACTATAACTAAATGGGACGTCGGTAGGCTATGAGTTCGTTGTGATCGTAGTACTTGTGGATGAGATTGTACATGTTGGCGAAGAAAAACAGCAGGTCGTCGTACTGCCCGTTGTAGGGCGACTCTCGGCCCGTCTGCTCTTCCTCTGCCATCGCAGGTACCACCTTGAGCGGTTCGGCCAGCCGATGGAAGCTCTCGGTTATCTCCAGATTGTCCAAGCCGCGGTAATGGGCGCTCAGGCCCCAGGCGTTGATGTGGACCTCCAGGAGGAACTGGTGGATGGCCTCGATGGTGGCCAGGTACCAGCGCGGACTGCCGCGCTGATGGCGCCAGAACTGCGACAGCCGGTTTTGCAGCACCACCGTTCTCAGGCCACGGATCCGCTCGTCGGCGTAAATGCCGCGGCTCTGGTTCCACGTGCTGTCTATAAAGACGGCCCGGCGGATGGGCAGGTCGTCCAGCTTCCAGCAGCGCAGCTCCTGCTCTTCGTCCCCGTGGATCTCCACCTCGTCCATGCGGCGGCGCAGCATGGTCCCCATGTGGTGGCCCTTGGGCAGGCCGTAGTTCTCGCCTATCTGCAGCTGAACGTTCCGCTCGAAGAGCTGCGGCACCGTCGCCGCCTTCGCGCTGGGGAAGATCAGCACCACGCCGTCCTCCTTTCGATAGTCCGGAATGTCCGGAAATGCATGGATTTGCACATGCTCCGGCGCCAAGACTGCCGCATGCACGGCCGTGCTCTTGCCGTCAATCTCCTTCTTGTGCTTGATGATGTCCACCAGCAGGGGCAGCTCCAGCTGAGGCAGCACCTCCGCAAGCTCGCCGACGGGGATGTAGCAATTGTAGCAGAAGAACTTCCGCGAACGATGGCACAGCCGGCAGTTGTGTCGCCCCTCGATGGTGTCCAGCACGGTGTGGTCGGAGATACGCATGCCCACGAACGGGTACTTGCGCACGCGCGGCTCCTGAGCATCCAGAGGATGCGACATCTTGCGAAATCCCAATTTAAAGCTCAAAAACTTAATTTTAATAAAGTTTATTCGTGAAATCCCGCCCAGGGCTGGCGACTACTCGAAAAACATATGTTTCGGAATATCCCTTACAGATACGAGCAGGGCTGCCAACCCAGTGAGTTGTTTTTGCCTAATTCCAGCCAGTTTGATAACCCTTCCCTTCGATAACGATAGCCCAGTCAACTGTTCGCGCGGGAAGTGTAAAGAATCGTAAAAGCACGAAAAAGTAAGAAAAAACGGTAAAATCAGTGAAAATTAAGGAAAAACTTATGTTTTCCTCAGAAAAAATTCGGGATAAATGATGCGGGGCATTCGGAAGTGTTTGCACTGCGGTGCTCTAAATGGAAATCGCGCCCAGCTCTGCCGGAACACGCAGTGTCCGCAGCGCAGGAATGTGCTTGACGCCGTGCAATTAGTGTCTCTGCGGCCGGGATCCTGCCGGGTTTACTCGCTGCGATCCAAGGAGAGGGAGCAGCAGCCGAGAAACTTCGTGGTCATACAGGAGGTGACCGTGTCCCTGCAGCCGGATGCGGCGGTGGTGTCCAGCAAGGCGGTGTGCTACGCAGAGTCCTGCCACAAGGGCAAGGGCGTAAAGGCCTCCGAGGACTGCGTGCATGTCAAAACGTGTCGCGACATGGGCCCCGAGTTCCCAAAAGCCCAGGCCTACAGCGTGTCCCGCGAGGTCCTGTGGAACCTGAACGTCAGCCAGGAGCAGAAGCAGCAGCTCTGGCAGGCGTACAAGTACGCCGAGGAGCAGGAGCACCTGCCGGCTGTCCAGCGGCTGAATGCAAGCACCTTTGTGGTGAAGTGCGAGCGCTCCGAGTCCTGCCCAGCGGCGCGACTGCACGTCACTGCCCTGGCCAATGGCTCTAAGAGGAAGCCGGCGGCTAGCTATGCCTGCGCCTGTCGCAAACTGAAGATTATCGTGGAGCCGGACAACTCGCTGGTGATGCAGGACGAGATCTGTGACCACCTGCTGCTCGTCCTGGCGGGCATCCTGAGTTCGCCGCAGGGCAAACGGGTGTACGGACACTTCACCAGCGACCTGCAGTCCTTCTGGATGCCATCGCAGCTTGAGACACCTCTCGGAGATGGCGCCACCGAGGATCTGCGACTGAGCCTGCACACGGAGGACGATGACTTCGACGCTCAAGTGGACATTCTGGTTTTTGGTGATCAGCTCGATGTGAGTATTATTTGAATATAAATAATTATCATCCACAATTTCCAAACCTTACTCCCTTCAGCTCCCTTTGCCGGATCTGTCCGACGGCGCCTTCAATCTGGACAACATGCAGGCCAAGGCCACCACAAGGCACAACGATTCGAACCAAGCCAGCAGTGCCCTCATCCACTACGCCAACGATTCGCAGCTGCTGTCCAACTGCGATGTCTATGCGGAGCCCATCGAGCTCACGGACTGCAATATCGAGCTGATGGACCAGTTCCAGCCAACGGATCAGATTGACCTGAGCAGCGAGGACATTGAGCTGCCGCTGATCAGTGAGCCTTACAACATCTTGGCCGCTCCTCCCATCTTCTCGGAGGCCTCGCCTGCATTGGTAACCGATCAGCTGCCAATTGAGTTGGCTACCATAGCGATGGTTAAGAAGACGGCTCCTGTTAAGGCCTCGGAGATTGTGACAGAAGTTAAGTCCCGAAAGCAGCCACTATTGCCGGCCAAAAGAGCCTTAATTGTGAATAAGCCAGCGGCTGCGACAGTAACTCAGGGCGTGGATAATCCCTGCTTGGAGGCAGCCGTGCAGCCGGCATTGGCGTACTCCGCCTGGCTGGATCATGTGGTTGAGCTACTGAACGAAGCACTTGAGCCCCAGGAAACACCTCAGGCGGAGATCACAAAGCGCTCGGTCCAACAAGACTTTCATGTTCACAGGGTGAGATCAAAGAGTATCTTAATTACCACCTTTAAAATCAAAATATTAAACCATCAAGTACATTAAAATATAAACTTAAATAAGTAAAAATCTAAAAGTTTATTTTATTTCAGGACACATTTTCGCACTTTTGCAAGAGTTTCAGTGCGGGAATTAAGCGTCGCACCTTGGACAAGGTAACTGTGATAGAATCGGGTCGATATAAAGGTCTCACCAAATACACCTGGCACTTTACGACCTCGCACACCGTCAGGCGCATCTTTAGCACTGCGAATGTGAGTTGCAAAAATATATATTTACTTAAAAACATATTTATATGATGAGTGCCACAGATTGAACTGCAGTTGGAGCGTGCCTTTGAGCGTCACCCGGATGGGATTCACTTTGTGCCCTATGTGCGTCCACCGGTCAGTGAGGGTTCGGGTAAAAAGCGTCTGACTTACGCAAGACTGAGGTTGTATATGGCGAAAATAATCTTTCAAGTGGCCCCAAAAGAACTGGCCGGCAATGGAGTGCTGCTCACCTGGACGCCGGATATCCTGCCTCGTAGCCACTTCGGACTGATGCAGGTGGAGTTTAGTGTGGAGACCCAAGCGCCCAGCTAAAAGGTAAGTGTTTTCTTGTTGCAATTTGATGTGTTCTTTATTTCGAGGCTTCTTTATCCTTGTCTATCTTTAGCTTCATAATTTCCATTTTCTCATTGGCTTACGCTTAGCTTAGGTGTACCATACATATACATATATTTATGTATATATATATATCATATTTTGTTTTTTATAAGCTGGGGGAGAGTCCCTAACCATACCTTTCTGTGTCTTTAAAATCTATGGTCTGCCTCTGGGGTAATATTCATCTTGATCTAGTTTATGCTTAGCTCTAAAATCGTGGGCATGCTTTGCTTACTTGTGTAAGGTTTCGCTACATTCAGCTCTCTCTCTCTCTTATCGAATCTCTTTATTAATATTCTTCTTTGTTTGTTTTTTAAATGGTTTACACTCTTAACTTTGACATTCATCACATTTATAAATTGCATATAACACCATCAATTAGATAATCTTTGCTTTATCGTTTCGTTTTTACTTTAGTTAAATGTGTGAAGGTAGTTTAGTCGCGGAAGGGTTTCCTCGTTTGCTCGAAAAGTGTCTCTGGTGTGTGCGGGTTTTTAATTTGTAGAACTCCTGATTACTCGTAATTTTCTGTTGATGAAGCTTCCTCATTTGGCTGCGACATTATGTACATAATGTGTGTGTGTAGAAATATCCATCTAAAGTTTACTATTTTTGTTTTTTTGCTTTTGTTTTTGCAACAGTTAAAATGCATAGTTACTCCAATATTTGGTATCGAAATAATATGATTCTCTGGTTCGTTATATTACAGATGAAGCATTGGTTGTCAGTATGAGAATTTACAAGCCTGCTAGAGCGTATATATAAGTATTACCTTAGTCTAAGTCGGGTTTAGTGCCTAAGAAACATAAATCTCACAAAAAATTGGTCATTAGTTGGTTGGTTAATATGTAGAGCCGCCTATTTGGGTAACAGCTGACAAATGATTGGATTGAAATGCTCGCTCGCTTTGATAAGATCAGGATCGAAGGGATAGAAACCCATCAACTGTGCATCCAGTAGTCTCTGACTACATTCGATTGGGATAAATATTAGAGGAAACTGAAGGACATTTGTTGACATTCCGTTACGTTCATTTACATAATCAGTATACCATGCTTATTCAAGTCAAAGTGTACAAAAAACCAGTCTTTAAAACATTTTTGTTTATCGTTTCTTTCTTACTTTTTTTTCTCTTCATTTTTCTTCTACATATAAAATGTAAAAATATTTACTAATTTTCTTGCGCTCTACGCTTGTCCTGTTTGTGATTGCGGGAGATATTTGAAAATTCTTTAATTAGACGTCCAAAAAAATTAGGTATCATTTATTGCATACTTTTCGACGCATTTTTAAAGAGATTTTAAAATCGCCTAATTATTTTTTTGGCAAATATCTCCCTCTCCTTACAACACACAGGATCCAACTATGGCAATTCAGAGTGCAAAGCTTTAGTGTTTAATATTTATCCCACATACGAGGCTAACTTTAAGAACTGTACAGATTACGATTACGCCCAGCGAATGTGATAACACCCTGTGTGTGCATCGAATAAAGAGAAAACAAAACAAAACTGGAGTCAAGTTATGCATTCGGGGCTCTATTTTCAACTCCCATTTCTTCACATGTATTGTTATTTATATGTATATTTATAGTAATACTTTTTGCTTGCGTTTTATTTTAGTTTTACATTAACTTATCGCTGTAAGGTTTATTTTACAATATTCTTTCTTAGCTTTTGCAGGAAGAGGAGTATACTAAGGATCCAGTTCAGTTGTCTGGACCTAGCTTTTCTATTTACAAAATGTATTCCGTGGTGTTCTCTCGTGCTCTTGGTGCTGCTTTTACTTTTGGGATTTACAGTGATGTGTGTGTGTGTTTATGGGTCGTGTGCTCGGTGTTAAGTGCTTCGGCTAATTCGGATTATTTTTGCCAATAATTCCCTTTCTTGTAAATTTGATTTTCAACTTGAGTTTCTCTTTTTTGGAACAGAAACGCGAACTTGAAAGATAACAGATACTAGGACGGACACTGAATCAATTCGAAATGCAAAGAGTTAATTCGATAAATTCAACAAATAATTATTACTTTAATAGGAGCTTGCTTTGTGGGTAGCTTAAGAAATCATGGCACAAGTGTGTTGTGCAGCATTAACCTGCATTAAAGAATCATTACTCATATTTATATATTTATGCTTTATGTAGACAAATGTCTGCTGTTTTTGTTTAAACCTACTCTTCTTCGATTTGTGCATTTTGCTACGTTACCTTTTGTTTCAATTTGTGATTAACTTTTGCTCTTTCCATGCTTCAAAACTATTTTCGATTGACTTTTTTCTCCTCTGACTAAAATGTTTGTAAAAAGTATTTATATTAAAAAAATAAATTTAAGTATATATATATAAAAATGACAGAAAACAAATAATAATTTAGATATTGAGAACAACTGAGCGTAATAAATTAAAGTTAAAACATGAGCTTGCTACGCGGCGAATGAATAATAATTTATGTGTTGTTCTGCTCACTTAAACGACTTAAATGTTACTAAATACATCGCTATATAAACGTAATCGTATGGTTTTAAATTTAATTTTAAATTTAAATCTAAATATTTATAATTAAACATTTATAAAATGATTTATTTTTTCTCTCTGTAAATTTATCTTTAGTTTAGCCTACAATATCTAAGTTTTGAGCATCTGTCGCTGCTGCATTTGTGGTTGTGACGTTATTAACATTGTTGTTATCAATATTATTGTTGTTGACCATCGTGATGGTTGTTGGTGACGACGTTGATGAGGTGGTTGGTGAAATTTCCAAAGCGGTTGTTGTTGTGGCAATCGTTGGATTCATCAGCAATTCACCAACGTTGTTGTGTTGATGATGCGTGTTGTATTGTTGTTGAAGTTGCGTTTGTTGTTGAATCCGGGCCAGCATTTGTTGTTGTTGATGTTGCAGTTGTTGTTGTTGTTGTTCGAAATTGAGTTCGAGTTCCATAAGTTTAGCAGCATTGACATTAGTAACAGTATGGAAATTGGCATTAGTATGGGTTAAACTGTTTGGGGAGGCGAGTGGTGAAGGTGTTAAAGTTGTTGTAGTTGTTGTTGTGATTGGAATTGTTGGTGGAGTTATAGCCGTATTCGAAGCTGCTGTTGGAGTTGCGGGTGAGGGCAGTTCAATGATGGTCTGTGGGGATGGTGATGGTGGCGGTGGTGTGGATGAGTTGGACAGCGGGACAACTGCGGGCGGTAACAATGACAGAATGGGCGATAGGCTTGGATTAGTATCGGGCGGTGTATCATGGAGTGTGGTCAGGTTGGGCTGCTGCTGCTGCTGTAGCTGCTGCTGCTGCTGCATTCCCAGCTGCTGCTGCAGAATGACATGCTGTGGAACATTACCATTGCTGCATATTTTGCTATAGAGATCCGGCGTGGCCGTTGTCACATCCTCGAATTCAGTCCGAAGCGCCGTGCGCTTCAGCAGGTTCAAATTGCCAGGCAAAAATGAAAGTATGTTGTAGATGACGCGTATATCCTCGCTGGAGGTCCACACCCCGGGCCGCTTGTTATGATAAAGCTTCGCGTACTGGTACACATTCGCCGTGCTGCAGTACTCCATCTCAATGGCCAGCGATGAGATCGCACAGAAGGTGCACGCCTGGGCGCCACCATATCTAAAGAAAGCAATCATTCAATTAGTAAAGGTTCATTGAAAATCGAACTATTAAATAATAAAAGATATATATTTACTAACTAAAGACAGCTTTTGCTTTAGCTTTCTCTTACCTGTCAACAATGACGATTGGTCCATTTCGATAGTCATTGCAGCGCTCGTGCACATCGACAATGAAATCGTAGATGCTGTTCGGATTCGACATCTCCGGCCAGCTGGGGCAGTGCAGCATCTTGACCGTCAGCTCGTAGTCGTCCTGTATCGACTGGATGACAAAGTCCCGGCTCACATAGTCGCTCTTGTTCGTCTTGTTCAGATACTTGACGCGGTAGTGATCGCTCTCGATGGGCGTGGCCTCATCCGGCCAAAACTGGGCAAAGTTCTGACGAAATCAAAGATATTTATTAAATTATTCAAGCCAAAAAAGACTCCCATATACTCACAATATCGTCGAGCGATGAAAGCAACACGACAGTCTGGGCATTATGGTCCCAGACCATCTGCCAGAAGTCCTTTATCGTGTGCGCCATCGGATGTTGGGTGACTATAAAGTCCCTCAATCTCCTGAAGCCATGCAGCCAGGAGGCGTTGATGTAGTCGCTGCCATCTTCGCCCGGCTTCGGAGTCAAATGCACGCGACTGCCCTCAATGGGGAAGATGGCTCCGCGATTCTTGATCGAGTTCACCTGCTTCATGGCCGATGCAATGTGAATGTCCTTCGGCTGGAATTGGATGATGTTCTTGTACTGCTGCTCCAAGTACGGCGTACAGTTCTTCAGCTCCTCCACCTGCTCGGCCAGCAGGTTCGTCTCCCTGGACGCGATGGCCTCCACCAAGGCGTCGTGCAGGAATATGTACTGCTCTTCGGTCTGTACGAGGAAGTTCCTTTGTGCTCGAATGTGGCGCAGAAAGCCAAAGACATTCACAATCGATTTCTGTTGGATCTGCTTGAGCATGGCATCCAGGACGATGTAGGTTCCAGTGCGACCAACGCCAGCGCTAAAAATAAAAGGATAGATAATGTTTAGATAAAAAAATTAACAGAATTGAACTATAAAATATCTAATATTTACCTGCAGTGCACGACTATGGGCCCAGCCTCTGCGGGATTGGCGGCCGAGGATTTTTTGACAAAGTTCAGTACGGGCAGGGGATGATCCGGTGTGCCATGATCCGGCCAGTTGGTATAATGATATTGATAGACCAGCTTCTCCGTATTGCACTGCTTCTTCTTCTTGAGCTTTAAAGTTTAAAAACAAAATTAATTACAAAACAAAATTAATCCCTTTTGAATTTAGTACCTTTAAGTGCTTGATCTGCAGAGTGCGAACCGTGTAGGTGGACATCACCTCCTCCTCGATGAGCTTGACTTGGATGACACCATAGGTCTCCACACCATCCTTGGGCCAGTACATGTCGCACTTGCGTCTGCCGCGCTCCACCAAATTGGTGATCATCACAATAATGGACACCCTCTGCTCCCAGATCATGCGCCAGAAGCAGTCGAAGGTGTCGGGCAGGGGGCCTTGGGTGCCAATGAAAGCGTGTCCCTTTTGGTAGCCGTCAATGAAGTTGGCGTTGATGTAGTCCAGGTTCTTCTTTTGACCAGGAGTTGGATGCAAGTGCACGCGGCTGTGGTCGTCTGTAGAGGAGAAAAAGTATCATTAATAATTAAATTAATTAATTAATATTAATAAATAATATTCTATACGCACAGGCTGTAATGTTCAGATAGCGATTCTTGCGTTTGTTCTCCGGATGCTGCGAGTGCTCACATGGCAAATCATCGCTGATGCACTCATTCTGTATCGCCTCGTATTCTCTGCTAAACCCAATGTCGCCATCGGCATGCAGGGAGGCCACATGCTTGGCGAATTCGTTTACGGGAACTGCGGCACGGATTTCATCGCCGATCTTAACGGGATTCTCCCAGTCCACCTGCGGGGCATTCGGATGGTGCGGGGGATCGTCCAGGTAGTAGTAGGCCGCATGGAAGCACTTTCTGCTGAAAGGAGTTAAAAGAGAGGGCCCAGTGTTAATTAGGTTTGTGTTTTGAAATTTCTAATTCTACATCAATAGCTGTCTTTTTCTGCCTTTCATGATTTTTTGAAAGGGTTTCGCTATTCATTAAAAAGAAAATTTTGGTTATAAGTTCTCTTCCTTGTCCAACAAACAAACACAGTCCCATTTGGTGTGACAGTTGTAACTAATGCAAAAGTCTCACTGACCGAACAAGTCCTGCTTTCCTTACAAAAGCTACTTGGAAAAAAGGTGAAAGTGTGTAAATTCTATATCTAACTGTAGGAGGAAATAATTTTTCCTTGCAAAAAGTTGTGGAACTGAGAGGAATTATAAAGCAGTTGCAATCAGTTCTTAACAAAATCAAAATGCATAAATAAGCAGGTGACACAGAAAGCTACAGGAATTGTTGTATATAAAAAAGTCTATATTTATTTATACATTTACAGTGCTTCAGAAAGTGGGCTTTGTGGGGTGGTCAGCAAGGCTAATGGCATTCATCTGCAGCCAGGCAAAAGGAAGTAATTTTGCTGGACAGGTCCTGGAGTGTGGGCAAATATTTGCACAAAGCTGCTTTAAATGAGTGACAATAATGACAAAGGTGGTGGGCATGTTCAAAAGCAACCCCCCTTTCTAGTACAAATTGAGGTTAAGTTTTTGTAATTGGCTTAAGCGATTACAAGGAGCAAGGAGCTCCAACTTTTGCGCCCAAGTTTCGCCTACAAGTGCACTCTCGAACAGCTCAGAGGACTTGGCAAGTTTGGAGCAAACTTTTACACTAGCCGGTTGTTGCCTTTATTGCTGGCTTGCTAAAAGGACTTCGAAGGAAATGCCAGGGGTGAAAGTGCAGAAATTGAGTAATTTAGTCATTTGACATATTCTAACATTTCTAAAATATATGAATGAATTATTTTCCGTTTACTCTCTTTAACTCTAAAGGATCTTTGTAGGATTGTGACGTTATAATGCTTAAAGAGACATAATTTTTCCTTGAAGATTATATTTTAATCTAGGTTAAAGAAAACCTATCTCAAAAAGATGTCTCCTTATCCGAAACCACTCCCATTCTCCGTACAACTTTAGTTTCCAAGATAACTTAATTTCTCAATGTTTGCTCTTTTTATGTATAAATTGAAGCCGATATCTATCTGGCGTTGTAAGCAATTCCAAAGAATAATTCAAAGATGTTTCATTGTTTACTCTACGAAGTTTCGCAGAAGCATAAACAAAAGTAGCAAGCTCTGTGGCAATCGGAACTTTCATAATTGTTTCAATACATATTCCTTATCACAACGGCAGACAGAGGACTCAGCTCTGGACACGAGAGTGGAAAAAATAACAAATAAATAGAAAATGCGAAATTCCTTCATGCCTGCGATGTATGCACATATATTTACATATGTTTTTCTTTGATTCTCATCTCGCTTCGGTTGTTGTTTACCAGCAACTTTTGCTTTTGCTTTTACAGCGGCTCTCTATTACGCACCAAAAAAATGTGTTTATTTTTTTTTTTTTTTTTTGTCAACTTCCGCTTGAGGTGGTTATTCATTTAGTGCTGTATTTTGTTTATGTTTTAATGGCCAATATTTATTTAATTTGGGCAAGTTATAAAGAGTCAAAGATGGAAAAGTTTTTTAAGTCATTAATATGGCAGTGCATACTCTTGGTTGCGCAGGAAATTGGAACTGAAATCTCACTGGGAATTTAAAATTGGGCATTTTAAATAAATGGAAACATTTTAAATAAATGGAAACTATGTCTTAAATAAAATAAACAAAATAATATAAAAGATGACTTCGAATTTATGTGTCTTGAAATATTTGCTTGTCCTCTTTTAGATGTCTTTTGGGGAAATTTGAGATAAAAGAGATTTTCTTATTTCTTTGTTTTTAATTAGTCTCAACGAAGCATTTTAGGTCGTCTTTCTTTTAAAAGGTTTTAAGATCAAGTTATTTATTTTTTTTTTTCACAAAAGTTCCATTTCTCCAACGCATTGGTATAACTTTTCATATTGCATACTTTTAGGAACCTTTGTTAATAGATTTTATTTCCAACAGATTTCTTTTCTTCCTTTTTTCCAAGAATGCACCTCTTCTCTCAGAGTTAAAATATATATTAAGCACTCTTACCTATTAATCATTCACTATTTTTAGCACCTACTATATTTCTTTCAGTGTCTATAATATAATTATGACTTTTTTGTTTGTGTTTGGCCAAACACGTGAGAATTACGCTAAGTGACCCACTTGATGATCATTTTCCCGGGGGTGCAGCTGCGAAAAACTTACGTAAACCAATTTCCACGTTGCGATTTACGGCGCAACAACCTTGGTGTCGATGTTGCAGTTGTTGCAGAGGCTGATGTTGCTGCTGGCAGCATGGGACTGCCGCTGCTGCTTTTCCGCTTTTCCCTACTGCCACCTGACATATTGTCGTCGCTTTGCTTAGAATTGCATTGCCTTTTTTTGCGCTCGCATATTTCTCCCTTACATATTTGCACAAATTACGTCATATTGGCGGTGCAGTGTCGCCGAAATATATATCATATATTATATAGTACGCAATAACTGCACAGACACAGCGAAGCAGTGACGTTATAAACAAACACAGCAAAAAATTATAATAAAAGCGAATTAAACAATATGCCAGCTGGTGGTATCTCCTCTCACCGCTTATCTTTGTCTTAATTAAACGTATTTTCCCCGCGTGTGTTTTATTGATAAGATTTTTATTTATTGCTGTTTTTTTTGTTTTGGGTTTTGTCTTCTCTCTCGATGTGTTATTTTTTCGTGCTTATTGACGCGCGTGCTTGGAACAACTGAACTCTTGTCAATTAGCGATCGGCGCATTGCCAAAGCTTTTTCTCTCGCTTTTCTCACTTGCCTGATCTTTGGCCCCCCAAAGAGTCTAACAAGTTGAGAGCGAACAAAAAAAAAAAAAAAACAGGGGGGAAAATACAAAAAGAGCGAGCTTTGAGCTTTTGGAATCAGCTGTTTGATAACAACACTCACGTTGAGAGTACTTCCAGCGGCAATAAAAAGCCAGTTTTTGCCTGGCCTTTTCCTATACAAACAGTAAATATTGGCTAGAAACCTAAAGTTATTTTTAATAAATATATTTTCTATTTTATTAAAAATGTAACCTTTCTTGAACTGGGACTTTTTCTACCAAAATAATAATATTACAGAAGCTTGCATTAAACATTTATTTGAATAGAAAAGAAAGAGAAAAAAAAAATAATAAAAAATTAAGTTACCAATGAAGGCATGCTTTCTTCCATAATTCCTTAATTAGGACAGGATGACAGAAATGATCGAAATCGTTATCGATACTGTGGAGATATTTGATCCTATGAAGGTTTAAATCGATAATGTTAAATGTTTTGTTGTATAATCGAAAAACATAATCGAAAAACATTATTAAGTTAAATATTTTTTTCCATACTTGGAATTTCAATTTATCTAACTTTATGAAATTTTTTTGATTTGATATTGAACGTGATATTATTTGTAATATATAATTTCCAACTGCTTCTCAGGATAAACACTTCTAATCTTTACTGGTTATTATCTTTTTGAATTTCCTAGAGAATTAATACTGTGATTATTCCAGGTAAAATACTATATAATCCTGTTGTCAGCTATTATCCAAGCACGACTTTGAATTAACCTTAGTTTTCTATATTATTCATTCACCTTTCAAATGCATTTTATGAGGGAGAGATCTCGCAAGTTTGCTTAATGAACCTTAAGAGACTTTTGCAACTTTTGCTCATCAATTAATCAATTGAGAAACAAAGCCTTATATAGAGATAAAGTATAGATTTGTTAATCGTTTAATTGCGGCAGACAATGCTTCCTCAATAAAGTTGCATTGCCCAACTGAAGAAATCTACTTTTCAGAACTCAATAAGGCTAGGCATTTGTTACATTGGATACAGTTGTGAAATGGAACTTTTTCGGCAAAAGTTATCAATACACAAACACACAATTTCTTGCCTGGCTTTTCTATTTCTGGCAAAAGGGAAAAGTTTCACAGGAAAACCCAGACATACACATGAACTGGCAAAATAAAGCCGTCGTCGACACAAAAGCAATGTTCCCAAACTGCATCAGATATGAAAAACTAACAACAACACACTGCCACTGGCACACAGAGAATCCCAGAGTGAAAAGGGGGAAAAAGTTGTCGTTTTTTTGCTATTTCGGTGTCGGAATGCAAATGGAAAATATTATAGATGACGAATCAAATGGAGAACTGGTGACATTTTAATACTCTGCTGGGAACATATTGAGATGATTTAACAAAAATTATATTTTTGAAAAAAGTCTAGCTAACTTTATTTTACATTTGAAAATTTACTAGTTACATCTAGCTTTGAGCTTCAAATCGTCTGAATAAGTGATCAAAAGTATAGAATAAAATATTGGTTCTTTCATTAGGAAATAATATTTACAAAGGCTTTTTCCATTCGTATATTGGAAAAATAAACCAGATAATTAATCCTTTTTAGCATAATCATTACTCTTTTTCTAGAGAGAATAAAAACTCTGAACTCTGAGGGTAACCAAGAAAGATGGCTATCATTTCAGAGCAAATTGTTGCCATAACGAACTGCTAAAGTATTTTCACTTGGCGTCGGGTTTTCCAGAGTGTGTTTGGCCTGCAGGACTAAGTCAGCATTTAGTGAAATAATTTTCACCTCCCAAGAAGAGAGGTCGCGGTGCTGCTTCTGCTCCCATTCAGGCCTCCAGTGGCTGCCACTAAACGTTGATTAGTGCGCTGTGAATGCAAATGTAAATGATGGTTTCGTCCGAGAGCCGTCGCGAATTGAGTTCTGCAAGATTTTTTATTTTCTAGCCAAACCCTTTTTTCTTCTCGCATTTCCCTGGCTCTTCGGCTGACTTTTGTTCTGGGTTTTCTACCCACTCCTAACTCTTCCCTTTTTCCTCTCTTTTTTTTATTATTTGTTTGCATTGAAAAGGAAATTGTAGAAAATTCGCCTTTGTTTGCTTAATAAAATATATAATTTTTTCCGCTCTAAAACTTGGGTAACTTGAAGAATGGGATGGCAACACCACAGCCGCGGGTATTTGTAAAAAATAAATAAAAATGGCATTAATTTGTTAGGCAACCCGAGAAGGGGTAGAAAAAAGGGGTAACTTTCATTTGGCATATTCGCGGCAGCATTAAAAATCGCTTCGACAGAAGAAAATATGCAAAAATTCTTTCCATTGAAGTCGTTTGAGGGTGGATGGTGGGTGGGTAAAAAACGCTTTTCATTTGCCTTACACACACATTTTTTGTCGTCGGGGAAAATGCTGGGGAAAATGCTTCGCCGGCTTCTGCCTGGGCTCTGGGCAAATGGGTTAACCACTTTTACATTTAATAAAGATTTTAAGTAACTTAAAATTGTTTTGCTTGTCTTTGTCTTTGGCTCCGGACTCTTGGTTCCCTTTTTATTTTTTTCTTTTCTTGCGATTTGAATTTTAATTAACATTTCCGAAAGAATATGAGTATCTGTTTTCTCGCATTTTCCGGGCAGGAGTGGCGGAGTAAAAACGGTCGAGTTATTTCCTTAATTATGGATTGGTTTGAATGGGACACTGCGAAGGGATTAATTATTTCAGCATTGGAATCCCTTTTGCTGTATTTTTATTTGCTTTTTTTACCCGCTTCCCACTTATGTTTGTGTTAATTAATATTAGCGTGGAAATCACAGGGAGATAGAGAGCATAACAACTTCTAATTGGATAAGTATTTTTTGTAATGAAGCTATAAGTTATTCAAAGATAATTTAAATGAGAATAATCTGGTATTTTAGGGTATTTAAAATGGGGAAAATCTTATTCAAATATATATAGTTATAGTAAGAAATTTAAAATTACCGGGAAGTTAAAGCTTAACATATTTACTTTTAACGCATTTCCTTATTTTTAAGGAAGTATTAATACGAATGTACACTAATTGAATACTGAGTTCTAATGACATTATTGAAGTTTTAACAATTTGATTAATTGATCATTAGATCATTTCATCATTAGATCATTTCATCATTAGATCATTTTCCGCCTGCTTAATATTAGTTTTAAATTCACTACTAAAGCATGTCAAGTTTGAATTATAATTAAGCGTCTCACATATAACCTAAAAATGACACGATCTAATTCAATTTGTAAAAAAAGAAACATTTTAAGGCATCCAGTAAAGGCACAACATCCCTTTTAGTTTCTAGTTCGCTTGAGAAATTCGACATATTTTACCGCTTTAAGTTTATAATTTAAAAATAGCAATTTTCTATAGCTGCAGCTACACGACTCGTGAGCATTTATTTTTAAATTGAATCGAAGGAGTGGGAGGACAACGCTTTGCACTCAACACTTTGACATCCCAACACTCACTCCGCTCCCCAGATTTATTTATGGAACTGCACGCGACTGTCTGAGGAATAGCAGCTGCCTTGGCTGCACTTGTTTCCTCCTTTATTTATAGTTCATATTTAGATATAGTGCTTCATCGGGGAGCATAGAGCGCCACTTACCTCCACAGGAAGAAGGCCATGATGATCAGAATGATGCCGAAGCAGCTGAAGATAATGCCCACCAAAACGGCCAGGTTGTAGTCATTATGCGATTGCCGCAGCAGAGGCTGAAGTTTCTCGCAATTCGGTTGCAGTTGTATCTAATTGGAGGAGAAATTAGTAGTTTGAGTTATTAAGGGAAAATGCTTAATAATAAAGAAAAACATAAAAACTATTTAATGAACGATTTTTCAAATGTATGCGTGTTATGCATCTTATTATATTGTCTTTTGGGTAGGATTTATAATGTAGAAATAAAAAGCAAAATGGTATTATGTAATATTTTAACTCATAACGAAAATATCGTAAACTTTAATATATCGTAATTTAAAATATCGGAAAATATCGCATTAAACATAAAAGCTATTCTAGAAAAATTATTCGATTAATACAAAATTATTTACTTTCCGATAAAAAAAAAATAGAGTCTCGATTTATACATTGTATCGCAACCTTAAATTATCGATTTATATATCGAAAATAACGATACTGCTTCTATACTTCCATATTTTCTGACATTCCTAGTTAAAATTTAAATAAACAAATGAAATTACTTAATAAATCAAACTTATTTTGTGATAAAGAAATGTCTCTTTACAAATACGATTTTTGTGCGCCAAGAAATATAGAGAAATTGTGACCAATTTCTGAAAAATGTTCCCTGAACACATGTGTGCCAAGTGTGTTTGTTTGCCTTCTGTTATCATTATATTCGAGCATTATTTTTGTTGATTTTTTCCTCCCCCATTGTTTGTTTTTCGCGCACTCCTCTCCATATTTGCTTTTGTTTATTTCCGCTTTTTGCATACGATTCCTGTGATTCTGACACACAAAAAAGAACGCAAAAAAAAACTGGAAGAAAGGATTTAAATGAGCGCCATTTCTCGCTGGGGAAGGGAGTAGGGGACGCGATGTGCGCTAAGCGGAAAATGGCAGCGGGCCATGTAAAAGCGGCCAAAAGGTGCAGGCCACTTGAAATTCAGGCGGAGCAACAAAAACAATTGCGATGAATTATGAATGAAGGGGGTTTTCGGGGGCGGAGAAGAGGCCACAAAAAATATTGCTGCATACTTATAAGGGCGTGTCGCTGCGGTTCCTTCATCCGCATTCCCCATCCCCATGTCCTTTCCGGCATCCGAAGCCCCCAAACTCGAGTTGAGGTCAACTAAATTGCTATATTTTTGCCACAACTTTCGGATTATACATATTTTATGCATGCAACAAAGTTTGCGGTGTATGTGTGTGTGTATGTAGGTGAGTGAGTGAGTGTGCGTTTGTATAAAATGTCATTAAGGATGTTGTTATGACAGGTTGAAAGAAGTTGCTGTGCGGTCTTAAATGTCAATAAACGGACGCAAGCACATCAAAAGAAAAGGGTTAATGCTGGTATAACAAATATTAATGTAAATATCCTTTTTTTTTTAAAGTTTAATAAATTTAAATTAATATAAAACAATTTAAACTTTACCAAAAACTAGTTAAGCTTTTAATTTGATGTCATTTTTAGCATCATTCAAACTTAGAGCAAATTAAGTACTTTTATTTATACTTTTATGTTAAAACACTAATTGAATTTCTAAAATAAGGTAATAGTTTAATTTAATTTCATAAAATCCCATAATTATTTATAAATACATTTAATAATAATTTTTCTCTCTGCATAAGTACAATGACTGGGGCGTAGCCACTCATTGTTGTTGCCTGGACTTCCATTAAGTGCGCATAAGCCCCTTATTACGCATACGCCCCGGGGTCCCACTGGTTCATGACTCAATAATGCATAGAAGGAGATGCCAAGGGGGTGAAGGGGCATACAAAAAATTACTTTTTTGCAAACCCCCAAAACAGGATAGCATTTTTCCAACTAAATAAATTTTGGTGTAAAAACCCAAGGCAGCCTTTCCTTTTCGGACATGTAATCTGATATGGAAACTGACAACGCCGAGGCTACCAAGTTTATGGCAAGCCACGCCTCTTCTTACTCTATATCTCCGCCTTGCATTTTTTCTCCCATTTTTGTTGTGTTTTTTTAGATTACAAAACAAAATGCCAAGTTTTCCGGCATATGGCAGGTGTTGGTTTGCGGGTGTAAGTTGCATTTGATATCTTTATGAGCTACTTACAATCCGTGACTCCGAAAATTTGCCCAGCACTATTCTCTTCGGGTTTATGACACTGAACGTTGCCGCTGCCACTTTAACCTCGTAGTACGAGTTGGTGGTTAGATTTTGAAGGATCATCTGCAAAAATGTGTATGAATAGAGAAAGGTATTAGTTTGACAACTTAAATAGGATTAAGCGATCTTTATTTCATTTAAAATAAATAAATAAATAAATAAAAAAAAAATAAATAATAACTGTATTTGTTTTTATGTATTTTCTAATAAATTAGTCAGCTTACAATTTAAGAAAAACCTTAAATCTTTGATTTAAACGACTAACTAATCATTTATTTATTTCCTTTAACTCCATTAAGGCCTTAGTTTGTTTTCGAGACAATTTTTTGGCTTTGAATAAAATGTATTTTCCATTTCTGTTGGTTTCTATTTAACTTTTGGCCAAATCCGTTCCCCCTCTTGCATTCATATGGCTAAAAACAAAGGTATAAATTATTGCCATTCCTGTTATTTAGTTGTTCAACAAAAACCTTGTTTGCCGCTCACAAAAATATTTCAATTACAAAAATATTTTTCAAACTGACCGAAACAAAAGCAAACGATGTCGAAGTTGAGGCGACACTGCAGAGGCGGAACCCGGCACCCAAAAGGATGTATAGTTCCTGCAGGGAAAGCGGGGGGAAAACAAGACAAACTATGTTTTTTTTTTTTCTTAGATATGGAAAAAGTCAGCTATGTGTATGATAACATTTTATTGTTGCGAAATTTGTTTGCCTCGCCGCATTCCCCACGACACAACTTTTTTGTATTTTTTCTATATTTTTTAAATATTTATTTACTTCTTTTTCTGGACGCTAAATATAAAGGAAAGGCGAGAGCGGGCGCGGCACAAAGGCGGGCAGGAAAAACAACATAAATTTAATTTATTTTCGCAGGTCGGTAAGCCCCATCGTGCGGGTGCCTCCGACTCTCCGCCACTCTCTCCTGTCCGCGGTGGTTGCAGCGGAAAAGTATGCAACACTTTTGGCCCTCGTGTGTGAATATCCTTTTTTATTTTTTTTTGTTGGGTATAGAAATTTTTCGTAAAATATTTACAGCTGCCGCTCGGCGTGGGTCTTTTCTGTATGCCGTTTGTTGTTTGTTGCATAAAAATGCAATTATTACTGGACGGGTATTTTATTCTTTTTTTTTTTGTGTGCTCTTCCTCTGCATATCTGTCTGTATTAGGCAGTTTATCATAGAACTTTTCGTTTTTTAATGGATACATGTAGGTGGGTCTGGCCAAATAGCCGCGATAAGCCGACTCGATTGACATATCAGAGGGAGGACAACTCTATGTTGCCAACTTGGCAGGGCCATAAAAATGGTTGCAAACAACGCGGAAATATTTCTATATATATGTAGATATGCACATATATTTTGTCAGGCAAACCTGCACTTGAATTATGGCTGCCAGACTCCCAAAGGGTTTTAATAAGTGGGGATAGCTGGGAATGTTTGTATATCAAATATATCTCCAAAAATATCACGATTAATTTTATAGTGATATTTGACTTATCTAAAAATACTGTAATTTACGTTTAAACATTGTATAACTATAGTAAAAAGATCTTAAAGATGTTATTTAATTTATTTGTTTCTTTTCTTATGTTGGTCTGGTGATATCGCCAGAAAATAAAATATCGATTTATTTTAATGTATGTATATCGGTCTTAACGTCACATATTGATAAAGATTCAATATATCGATATTTTATGCCATACATAGAATAAGCTTTTGATTTTTTTTTCTTTTTGGGAATGTTATATATTTCCTTTTTAGATTTAAAATCTTTAGAAATTCTGACTATATACATTTTTAAACCCTTTCTTTTCAAATACATTGCTTACAAAAATTTTCTATATTAAATTCTTAAATAAATAAGTTTAAGCTTAAAATATTTCGACTAACCGCTGTCTCCAGTTCCTTGGCCGAGGCATTTATCCTTATATCCCGGTGTGTATCCTGTCCAGCCAGTCGAGTTTTGATCACATAAAAATCTATGGTGTTATAGAACTCGTAGGGTCTTCTCCAGCGTATGGTGATGGACTCCTGGGAGTGACAGGTGAGATTCACAATGGCAGGGGCACTGGGTCCTCCGACATCCGTTCGCTGGGCAATTTGATCAGAGGGTTCGCCCTCGTTCTTGGTGGTAAAGGCCTTTACGATTACACGGTAATCGGTATAGGGTCCTGGAATCAAATAATAAATTATATTACATTAATTTTTTATTTAAGAGAATACAAAAAACCACTCAATTCCACTCAATTTTATTATTAATGGGACTACATCCTTGTCTCATTCAGCCAACTGTCACTCTTAAGGCCCAACAATTAATGTAATCTTTAATTTGGCCTTATTTCCACTTAAGAACCTCTCGGGTGTGACAGTTGAGGCTTTTTATTGGTCGTAAATACTGCCAGCAGATGTCAGTTGCATTCTTATCCATATATACTTATATACTTCTGAATATCGGGCCATCTTTCGCTGGCCATTATGAGGAACGTCACCACAGGACAATGCAGGATGCAGAACACAGCCTGGCGGTTGCCGTTCGGCTTTATAATTAAATTTTACTCGGCAAAAATGTAAGAGACAACAATAACGCTGAAACTGAATTGATTTTTCATGCCACGAAAAAAAGAAAAAAATACTTTGCCTCAAGCGAAGCTGTCAGCCTTAATTGTATTTAATTAACAAGAGGAACTGCTGACATCTACTTGGATTAAATTTGGATATAATTAAATGTTGCCATGGCGGTTGCCGTCGCGGCTCCTTTGGAATTTTCTGCAGGCGCCGAGCGAAGTGCACCTGAGTCGTGTAATTAAATTAAACAATGTGGGGGCACATGTGAGGGAATGCGGAATATGCGGCGCAGCATAACTTTGTTGCAAGTTAATTGCATAGCTGCCTTCTCCTCAACCTCACGGCCCGCACGGGAAACCGCCGAAAAACTCCTGCGAGTGTAATGCCGCGAATTCCGCGAGATAGATGCTGTTTTGGCAGCCTAAAAGCAGACACCGCGCCACCGCCTTAATCAGCGAAATTAGCGGCGGTGTACGATTATAAGCGTCAGAAACAACAAAAAGTGGCAACAGCCACTTGAAACTATTTAATTACAAAGCAGCTTGGCAAACAATTTGACGGGAGCCCCAATTAGAGGTAATAATAGCTTTAGGCCAGGGTTCAGGATTCAGGGTTCAAGGGTTTTTCTTCCCCCGCTCGCCGTGGGCGTTCTTGGGCTGTCAAAGTCTGTTGTCCATCGACTGGCTGACAGTTTGATGTTCAAGTTGACAGAGGACCAAATCGTGTGGAAAACGGAGGAAATCCTTTGATCGGAATGACCGTTTCGAATTTATTTACCGTAGGCGAGCGAAAGGGTTGAATTAATTAGGGCTAAGAGATAGAAGTCTCTTAATATCTTTAAGAAATTACAAAAAAAAATATATTTCCGAATTCTTAGCGGAAATCAAAAGCCTCAAATATA
The DNA here is from genome assembly GCA_008042585.1 of Drosophila punjabiensis. Classification (NCBI taxonomy): domain Eukaryota; kingdom Metazoa; phylum Arthropoda; class Insecta; order Diptera; family Drosophilidae; genus Drosophila; species Drosophila punjabiensis. Next base: position 118,449 of record VNJR01011839.1, on the reverse strand, counting down.
GTATAGTATATAGTTTATTATGGAGTTTAAACTCACTTAAATTCTGCAGCTCAAAGTGTATGAGGGTCTCCGCTGAGTTCCGTGAGTTCTTCACAATTTCCACGCCAGTTTGATTGTCATGAATGTGAAACACATGATAGCCGGCAATGGCTCCGTTCTGGTTCTTGGGCGGATGCCAGGACATGGTGATGCTGTTGGCCGACACATCCAAGACGGTGAGATTCTGCGGTTTGCTTGGCACTGCAAAGAGAAAATAAATAAGATGGGGATGAGTTTTAAAAGTCAAAAGTTAAATTTGTTCTTCTACTTAGAGGTCATGTTTCGTTGCATACTTTTTGGCTTATAGCCCCCTCGCGCTCCCCAAGGAATTAAGCAAGCAAGGAAGTAGGGTTTATTTAAGAAGGGTTTTGGGAACATTAACAACTTATTAGAAACTTTTCTGAATTTCATATTTGCTGTAAATAAATTATTATATATTTATTTATTTTTTTTTTCTTTTTGTTCTGAGTGTTTTCAGTTTTATATATTAAAAAGAATGGGTTTCTTAGAATATTTCTACCCGAATATACCCTCTCTTTGAGTGATTTATGCTTTTCAAAGTTAGTTCCCAACTCTTAAGGTTTCAAAGTCGAATGTATAACATTTTCTACCAAGCCCCTCGTGCACTCAATTTGCACCCACGCCCCTGCCCGCCAAGTAATCTGGATTTTGTAAATAAGAAATGTTTGCATACTTAGCGGCGTGTGCAAGCCGGATGACGCCAAATGACAACGCATAAATAATTTATTAAATAACAAACAAACAAGGAAAGACAGCAACAACATAATCGAGAACAACAAATAGAGCAGGAAGCCAAGACGAAGAAGAAGCAATCGCAAGTAAAATAAATTGAAATGAATATTTTGCAGCAGCAGATAAAACAATTTATATTCAAATGGCATGTGTGCGGGGTGTGTTTGTTTGTGTGTATGGGAGAGGGAGCAAAAAAAAATTATATATTCAATTACCGAGAGGGAGAAATGGAAAAGAATTGGCGCAAGTAAAGCGCAACGTAATCGAAGCGCATAAAGGAACGGAAATGCGATTGCTAGCAATTTATTATGGCCTGCACTGTGGGGCAGACACACACAGATATACCCACACAGCTGCTCTCCTCACTGATGGTGGCTTATAATCCAGCAAAACCAGCAGCGGATGCAAAAGCCCTGGCAATAATTTCATTTGCAAGCCAAAGGACAACACACTCGACCATGTGTGACAGCCAAAGGGGTTTGCCAGTGTGTCTCCCTTTCTCTTTCTCTGTGTCTGAGTGCAAGTGGCAAAAAGCACTAAATGGTAATTTATTTTACTAATACAACAAAAGACCGCCCTGTCCCGACCCAGCCAAACGAGCAAAAAGCGTTCTGCAATCAAAAGAACAAATGAGTGACCCGAGGGCCGAGGCACGGGCACTTGACCCCAACTTCCGACCGAAGACTTTAGCCATGCAAATGCGATAAAGCTTAACGAAACACACATACTTGTGTGCCTGAAACACTTGCAGAAATTACTGAGCATGTTGCAAACTCTTAGGCAGGCCAAGAAAATATTTGAAACCATTCCTTTCTTGACGAAAATAAATAAAATGAATTTACTATGAAACTTTTGGCATGTTAGCAAAAACGTTTTCTTATGTTTATTTTACAAATATAAAAGTTAATTCTCTATATTTTCCATCAAAACAACTAATTAGAAATATAAGAAAACATCCAAGCTTTCTACGTGTGTAGACAAGTAAGAAAGAGAGGCAACCCACACATGAGCACTTGGCTGAACAGAATAAACAGTGCGCTGTCAATGTATAGAAATTTATACAATTCAATAAATGGCATTTCTACTTTCTTTCCCTCTTCTGTTCTTTTTCACTGCCACTCCTTTCTCTGCTACTCCTACTTAGATTTCTTCTTGTACTTCATCCTTGGCCTGGGCTCTGCTCTTTGCAATTGCAAACGGAAATGGGAAATGGACAGGCAGCTGCTGCTGCTGCATCTGCAGAAAAAAGTTGGGAAAATGAGAAAGGAAAAGCCAATTTATAGACTCGAACTCGAACTATGAAAGCGGACGACTCACTCGAGAGGACCAAGGGCGGCGTTGGTGTAGTTGTATTAAAATCAATTAAGCAACAAAGTGCTCCACACACACACACATCCAACGATAAATGTCCTTTCTGGCGAATATAGAGAAAGGAGGGGAGAAAAGGTAATAGGTTTGCCACTCGCAGAAGACAGCTTGCAATTCACCTGAACAGGTGTGAGGGGGATAGCCCTCCACTAAGTGCCGGTGATTGGTTTTTGTTTGGCAAATATTACATAAATAATTGAGACTGAAATGAAAGCCGAAATCAATCAGCCGCAAAATGATTGACGAGGCAAAAATTAAACTAGTTAAATAGTAAGGAAATAGTTAAGGTGAGAAAAGTTGAATCAAGTTGAATTAATTTACATTTTATATTTATTATATATATAAGTATTTATTACCAAAATATTCTGCTTAAAACTGATTTAAAATTTACTGTTCACAATTAAAATGCATAAAAGATTTACTAATAAATAAATAAATAATAAATGTTATTGATTTATTGTAAATAAATATTGTAAATTGTCTTATATGCGAGTTATCCGAATATATACCCGAAAAAAACCCATTATTATTCCAAGTATAAATAATAAATCGAGTTGTAGTTCAATAAATTAAGCTTATGGAAGACATTCAGATAGCAGTGTCAGTGCTTCGAACCCTTTTCTTTGGCCGTCTCAACATTTGACAAGTCCTGGGCCAAATTAAAAGAAAACAATAGATACGTTCTATTTTCTTGCTTTTCACCTACTATTTGCTCAGGCTCAGGCGCCGGAAGTAACCAAGTGTGAAAAAGCAAAGGAAAATCCGCAAACCTGGGAAAACTAAGAGGGGAGAACACTCAAAGCGCGCGCGTGATTATTTTCACAAAGGCAAAGGCAGGAAGTAGAAAAAATATAGATGTAACTAGGAAATACATACTCCCCCGCGGGGAGTCGAGTCGTGGCGAAAATCTGTTGTAAAAAAGGAGTTGAGCCTTGGAAAAACCAATACCGACGACGACGTGCTTAAGTTGTTAAAAACTGCAAACAAAAGGCGGCAGCTTGAGGATTCTTCAAAGGGGCGGCAAGGTGTATGTGTGTGTGCATGTGTGTGTGTAGAGCAAATAGCATTAAGTTGTCTGAGCCTCGAAAAATATATATATAAAAATAACAAACAGTTTGAAGAGTACACTGAAAAACTGGAAAAAGGTTTAATTGTGATATATATATTTTTTTAATATTTTATGTTCATTTTATTTATTTAAGATTCGGGGAACTCATAATATATTTATAAAACTATTTTAAATACTATTTTAATTATATTAATATGGCTTCAAATTCACCATAAAACCTAAAATTAGTTGACATCATAACTAAGCTTGCTTTAAATGTATAATAATAAGTGATTTAAATTTAATTATTATTACGACTTTTCTCTCTCTGTCAGTAAATAATAAAAACAAAGAAATACAAAAAAAAAAGAAAAAACTAGAAGGGGCGTCTGTTAGCTATTGTTGTTAGCCCCATGCCTTATTTAGTTGTTGCTCTTCGCACTTTATTGTTGTTGCTTAACTTTACGGATTTTGTCCAGACGTAAAAACTAAACAAAAGCTGGGGAAACACGGAATGACAGAGACATGCACACAAACAAACAATTAGAGAAAACACATACACATACCAACACACACACACAAAAAAAAGGTAGAAAACCCAGGTGACTGCCTTTCAAAAGGCGTCAAAGGCTCCACAAAGGCACAAAAATTATGCGAAATAAAGACCGAAAAAAGAAGAGGAGAAGACAGCAACGGCAACAAGCTGTAAAAAAAAAAAAATAAAAAAAAATGCTGCCAAGTTTTGTCCCCCGAAAGCTTTGATGGCCAAGAGCAAACACTGAATGGACCAAAAGGCTCCGCCATCACTTAGCGGAAGTAACGCGGCAGCCATTTTGACTGTACACACATGGGTATATGAGCAGCCGAATGAGTGTGTTTGTGTTGGGCGAACCTTTTTGAACTTTGATCCCTGAGGGAGAAGGGTCTTTAAAAATCAGGTAGTTTTGTTGAATGTTAAAAAAACTAGTTAAAGTTTATATGTTAAGGCAAACTTTTAGGCACTTTGAAAATATATTTGAAAAAAAAAACAAACTTCTTTAAGAAATAACTGAGGAATTTCATATTGCAAGTGTTATTCTTCTGATAAATAAGATATACATATTAGAAACCTTTAAAAGACCTTCTTTTATTACTTAATTACTACCAAAATAGTTTGAAATACTTCCTTTTGTTTACCCAATTATTTGAAATACTTTCTTTTATTTCCCTAATTATCTGAAATACTTTCTTTTATTTCACTAATTATTTGAAATACTTTCTTTTAATTCCCTAATTATTTGAAATACTTTTCCTTATTTCCCCAATTATTTGAAATACTTTCTTTTATTTCCCTAACTAATTGAAATACTTTCTTTTATTTCCCTAATTATTTAAAATACTTTCTTTTATTTCCCTTGCAATTATTTTCTTAATTAAACCCCAAGTATATAGTACTTAATTAAACCCCAAGTATATAGAACTTAATTAAACCCCAAGTATATAGAACTTAACTTAAATGGCATATAATTCACGTTAATCGAACAGACATTTTGATTAAAGCAATGTCATTGCCATAAATGGCATATCTTGGGACTAGAATGCCTTTCGGCTCTATTTAAGCATAAAGCTTTACTGTCAAATGCACAAAACAAAGGGCAGAGCAGCTACAAAACTGACACACTCCAAGGGGGACCAACACACACAAATAACTTGAAACTGATTCTGACAAATAGACAACCGACAAACATTATATCTAAATATATGTATATAATTCAAAGTGCTTTTGCCACTCGAGTTGTCAGTTGAAATCCACCGATGACCCTTTTGAATGGGATTTTTATACGGCAACTGTAATGTTCACTAATTTGCAAACGTTTGAGAACCTTTGACATATGTCTCTTTTCAGGTCAAAGCCAAAGGCTTTGTGTGTGTGTGGCTGTGTGTTGCCTAAAGGGTTAAAATAAGGGGTTAGACGTATACCTGTGAGAAATGTTAGTTGTTCTGTGTTTAGGTAAAAAGTTGTAGTTTGTAAAATCAGAACTTCTCAAAGAAAATTATCTTAAATTAGGCAGTGCGATTTGTATTGCTCCTCATAATATCATAGCATACTTTTAAGCTAGTAAAAAAATGTATTTTTAGAAACATTTGAAGTTTTGATAACGGCAATAATTTAAGAAAAGGTTTAACAGAGCATTTCCTCTGGTCTGATAATCATAACATACTTTTACACTCACAAAAATGTTTGAGATCTATTAAATTAAAAATGTTTTATTATAAAATAAAAAATTTTGCTGAAATTTTAAAAATACAAGTTGTATTTCTTACTTTTGAACGTTTAAAGTAAGCAAAAGAAGAATAAGTTTCCATTAATTTATCATTGCATACTTTTAAACGCCCAAATTACTAAACTTTCTTTTCAAAAATTCCAACTAGATTTTTAACTCACAGAAAATGCTAGAGCTTGGAAGTGTCTATCTTAAAATTTCCCCTTTACTTCAACTTAAAGCTCGCCTTTGGTCTAAAGCCCCCACAAGGCAACTTTGGCTAATTGAGGGCGTGTGTCTGGCCAGGACTCTCTTGGCTCCTAGCTGCTGGCTGCTGATGCCTGCATTTGCCGGCTCCATGGCCAAGAGCACAGCGATAAGGCTATATATATTGTGACATGTGAGCAAGAGGTTATCGGCAGGAAGTTGCACATGGAAGCACCATTGGGGGTAACCACATCCAGGCACCACAGCCCCCGTCGAAAGAGCCAACCTTCCGGCCCCGGAGTTCGCTTGTTTTTTGATGCTTGAGACACGGAAACTGTTTTGGGTTCGGGTTCTCGGGATCGGGACACAAAAAACAGGCATCAATGTCACGTTCAAAGTGTCGAGTTGTTGCACTAACAAGGTGTTTATGATTTAAAGCGTCGCTCCGCTTCCCAAGGGGGTGGGGCATGGGTTCTCTGGCAGACAAAAGGCCTCCTCCATGACAAGTGACTTGGCGTGGAGTGGAAAAATGCCAAAGCAACACACACACATGTAAGTTGAGCTGTGAGTTTTCCCCTTGAATGACACTTTTCGTAGGCGTTTTGGGTTGGAGCTCGGGTTGGGGTTGGGCTTTTTTCTGCACAAGAAAAATTGACATGTTGAAGTGCAGTTAGGCGGAAGTTGTCGCCGAGGCAGCAGCAACATTTTTCTATCTGCCGTTAATTTTTTTTTTTTTTTACACGAGAGTGGGCGTGTCTAAATGCGGGTTGGCACGTGGTTGAGTCATAAAAAGCTGAAAATATTCCCCAGCAGCAACAACAAAAAAGGGCTTATCTGTGTTCTTGATTCTGATTTCAGTCTTGTTTGTTGTTTGCCTTGACAGAGAGGCCATCTATCAAAATGTTTTTATTTTCTAGGAAAAAAACAGGGCAGCAAAAAGTTCAATATGTTTAATGAGGTAATGAGAGTAAATGTCCTTATTTACACAAGCAGAATTCTAAAGTTAACTCAAAAAAATTTCATCTTAGACAATTTCTTTATTTTATTTTTGTTGAGATAATGCTTTCTTGATTTTTTATATAAAGTAAATTCTTTATATAGAATACCCCCTAAAAACCCAAGTTTTTGCTCCTAAATATCTCTTAAATACGTATTAAAATTATAGTTAAGATTATAGTTTCAACATTTCATAGAATTTCGATTAAATAATTATACAATTTGTGTCTAATCTGTTTCCTAAATATAATATTTTTATTATACTATTATTATATTCAGAAGTTATAGTTTCTTATATAAAAAGTGTCTCGATTTTTTGTAAAATATTTTTCTAGTTCAATTTCTTCATTTTAAGCTACAGAAGAGTATACGAAAATATACCTTAACTCCGCAGATTGAGCACGTCCATAAATTAGGCTCGGTACATTGCAACTGATAAGTAGACAACACACCCATATTTGTGTGAGTGAAAACCCCCGAGTGACAGGCCGGGGAAAAGCGCAGCCTAGAGGGAAAAGTCTTTCCCCTGTAAAGACAACATACTCGAGTACTTGTTGGGGAGTCTAGTCAGCTGGCTTATCATTTATGAAACGTGAAAAAAGAGACGCCTTGAGCACGCTTCTTTTCGCAAGAAAAGTCCTGTTGCAAATTAAAATCAAGACAGGAGCAAAGCCGGCTAAATGATTGATGGCTGTTCGCCTTTTGCCCGAGGAGTGGGAGCTGTAAAAAGTTCAATGATTTATGCTTTTTTGGCTGGACCAAATTTGCTGGCTACTAAATGATTGTTTTCATCCTCCTGCGGAGGAGCCTTCACTACTTTGCACTTTTAATGTATTTTTTTACAAGTCATGTTCATAACTCAGTGTCCTGTGAACATTTCTATGGATCGAATGGAGGGAAACTTTCCTCCGGATCCGGATAAAGTTCAAAATCAAAGTTTCTCTCGGTTTTATTTTTATTTTATTTTTACTCATAGTTCTCAAGACTTTCTCTGTGTTTTTTGTTTTTCGGTTTTATTTATTTTTTTTTTTTTGGGGCAGAGACGCAAATCATTTGTCAAAATACAAGAGTACGTAGCAAAGTTGCCCGTTTTTGCCGTTGACAAGCCAAAAGTTGTGCCAATTTGTATTAGCAACTTCCTGGCGCGCCTGCAACATGTCCGACTGTGGGACTTTCGGACTTTGAGTGGGGCTATAATATAGCCAAAGATCAGGGACACACGGGCCAGTTTGCTTCTTGGCAAAAACTTCGAGTGGCGAGTGGAATATTTAAGTTCAAAGTGTTTGCGTTGCGGTTTCTGGTCAAGTCGGGAGCGAGCAAAACACTATTTTTGGGTCTTCTAATCAGAGCAGAAAAGCAACGGAAAGTTCTAAGTCGAGAATACATAGATATTTAAATTTTCTGTTGGTTTTAATAACTTAAAATGTTCACACAAAATTAGTTCACTATTTAATAAATCCCATCTTATCTATTAAATACAAATACATTGATTTATTTTGCGTATGTGACTCATTCGTTATCTCGTTTATAAATATCTGCCAGTAAAGTTCATAATACATTTGCAAATAAGCCATAAATATTGCAGATATCCCTGGCATCCTAACACTTGTGCTCCTTTAACTATCTGCAATTCATTTCTCATTCATTCTTGGTCTCTGGCTATTAATTCTGATTTTTTCAGAGACATTTTCTCGGTTGTCAAAGTTGTTTGTCAACTGCTGTTTGTCACACTGCCGCCTGCCAACTGCAAGTACGTATCTGACAGATACGATGCAAATTCCCACGATTTTCCGCCCTCGAAAAGTGCTCGAGTGTTCCCACTTGATGAACTGCACTTTTCATCGCTCGGCGGCGCTGAAAGTGTTGCTCTCCAAAAATTTGTGACAGCTCTCAGCTGGTGGGCCTTGAAGGGGAAAATGAATTTACAAAAAATTAACTCAACACCCGCGCTGCTCGTGGCACTTCTGGCTGCAGAAAAGTTGTGGCAAAACAATTAATTAAACTAATGACTCGCTGGAAATATCCAGGCATCGCAGGCAGCAGCGGGTGGTGCCAAAAAATGATTTGTGAAAAGGTTGATTCAGCAGGTTTATTAATTAAAGTGTTTCTTCCGAGATGAGTTTACGAAAAAGCTCTAAACTTTGGTCGTGTAATTACTAGCAAATATTTTAGGGTTTATACTTCCGAGCCAAGCCATTAATTGCTTTATTTTATTAATTGAAGTGATCACAAGTTTACTGCTGTCTGGCAATTATTTAAATTTTTCCAGCACACATGTATTTCTATAAACGAATTTCCTGGGAAAAAAGTAATAAATTCGTTAGACTGATACAGTAATTACTGACGGGAGCAGCCAAGCATTCAAATAAGTTTAAAAATAACAAGAAAGGAAGCTAACTTCGGCACGCCGAAGTTGGTATATTTTTTTTCTCCACATTTACTGATCGTTTGTATGGCAGCTATATGACATAGTCGTCCGATTCTTATGAAATTTACAACAAAATTCTGAAAAAATATGAAATACTAGTATCTAAAAGTAGAAGAAATTTTGTTGAAAACTGACAGAGCTAAAATTTTTTTTCTGAAAATTTCACGACCGTTCGTATGGCAGCTATATGATATAGTAGTCCGATTTTTATAAAATTTAATCTAAAAATCTGAATAAATGTATAAAGCTTATAACCGAGAGTTGATCAAGATATGTTAAAAAACAGTGAAGTTATAATTTTTTTTCTACAAATTTACGGATCGTTTGTATGGCAGCTATATGATATAGTCGTCCGATCCGGCCCGTTCCGACATATGCACGAGTGAGAGTATATAGAAGATTATCTGCAAAGTTTTATTCAGATAGCTTTAAAACTGAGGGACTAGTTTGCGTAGAAACGGACGGACAGACGGACAGACGGACAGACGGACAGACGGACATGGCTAGATCGACTCGGCTGTTGATGCTGATCAAGAATATATATACTTTATAGGGTCGGAGATGATTCCTTCACTGCGTTGCAAACTTCTGACTGAAATTATAATACCCTGCAAGGGTATAAAAATGAATTTATTTTATGATTGTCTGAGCTAGTTGACTGGACGTGTTAATAAGCTGGTAAACTGAATTTTAAAGTGATTTAAACGGGTTATTTGTAATTGTTTATGCAGCTTAAATGTATTCTCTTTAAAATAGTTTTAGGTTCTACGGCAAACAAAACTATTTAGGTTTTTAAATGTAATATTTTAAATTTTGAAAGGTTTTTGTTTCTTTATTAAATCATTTTCTATTTACTCGTATTTTAAGTTTTTCTATACAATTTTATAGATTTTTGATAATGTAATTAATCATTTTAATATTTTATTAAAATTTAAATGATTATGGTTTTTGTTTTAACAAGAGTTTAAAGAAAGAATTTATTGTTGACACTCAAGCTTATTTATGTTCTATATTTGACGTTTATTTACTTTAAAAAAATAAATATTCCTTGTTTGCCTAGTTTAAAGTAGAAATAGTATCTCAAAAATACTTTTTAATTTCTCTGATATATTTTTGCTAGTTTAAAAAACTCCTTTTTATTTGAAACCTTCCTTCCTGTCTTGCATTTAACCCCGATTCCTGGCATAAGTCAAAAGAAAGGACCTTGGACCACTTACCACACAAGTAACAAATTTTATTTGTAACCCCATTATGACCACTCCCTTTGTGTGTCCCAGATTTTATTTCGTATTAATTTAAGGGGGCGTGGTCGCCCAGCACCTGCCCCTAAAGACTGCAACCTAATACGAGTTTGGCGTGTGGCTAGCAAATCAGGTTGGTTTTTTTGACCAGGCTTCGAGGAGATTGCCCTGCAATTTTGCAGTTTGTCAGTCTCAGCTTGAGCACACGCGAATATAAGAAGGGGAGTAACGTGAATGCAAATCGTCTGAGCCAAAAAATTGGTCTTGAGACCAATTTAAGACTCGCTGAGGCAGCCATCAACAGCGGCGCTCCAGTTTGATGACATGCCCATAAAAATAGTTGGCTGTGCGGCCTAACAAATAAAATACCAAATAATTGTGGCCCATAAAAGTTAAGTTGTTAATTGTTTTGTGTCCTGTGCGCGCATCGCGTGTCCTTTCGGCTGGTGTAGTCCTTTCGGGGGGCGGGGGCATGGCTGTGAAACATGGCCTCACTTCCAACGAATTGTTGCCGCCTTGGCACCCCCGCTGGCCAAGTTTTAACGAGCAACCCGACGGCTGCCTGTCAATGCCCCGGACATATTTCATGAGGCAGGTTCAACATCAAGAAAATTAGAGGGGAAAATAAAAATAGCAGCCACAAATAGTAGTAATTGCAGGGAGGGAAAAAGTTTGCAAAAATCGGGAATGGATTTGGTTTAATTTTACCTATTTATAGGTAGGATTATAAAGATTTTTTTAATTGTTTAGTTAGGGCTTAAAATGTTATGGGAACTCAATATATATTGGTGATAATATAGGTAATTTTTTAAATTATCATAATTTACCTTAAAAATGTATAAAAGAAGCGAATAAGTTTATAAGCTATGTAAATAATTTATAATTTAATATATAATGTGTTTTAAAAAAGTTGTTTCCCTTAAAATAAAGGTAATCAAATTCCTAAGAATGTTTTAATTATCATAAAAAAGATTTACATAGATTTTAATAATTTAATATTTAATATTAATATTTTATTAATTAATTAATTAATTATTAATTAATATTTTTCTCCGTGTAACAACTTAGCCTGGCCCAAAACAATGTTAAATAATTCATTTTGGCCAAAGCTAAAAGTTTTGCGTGAGAATTTTGCCATATTACACGAAGGCAGTGGCGGCGGCAGAGTTGTTGACGCTGCCCCGGCCTCCTCGAAAAGGGTGGGGAAGGGGGCTGCGTGCCAAACCGGAAATGAAAACTCTCTTAATTGCCTTGAAGTATGCAATTGCTGTTGTTGTTGTGCTGGATTTATCTATGTATTTTATTGTTGTTCCTTCAGCAGATAATAACTGTTTGCCTGTTTGGGCGGGGGTCAGGAGAGGGTTAGGGGAGTCAGTGGGGTTAAGGGATACAGGTTAGGGGTTGTGGGGGTCGTCGTGAAAGTTTTGCGGTGTCAATGAACCTAGTTGAGCAACTATAATTGCCAATTCTTGTCGAAGGCCCATCGAACTTTCTTGTTTTTGTTCTTCTATTTGTGTTTTTTTTTTTTTTTTTTTTGGGGGGCGGGCCCAGGGTAAGTTCTGCGGCATTTGAATTATTAAAATAAAGGGTTCAATTGGTTGCATATTTCGATAGTAGAAACAGGAAGAGTTAGGGGTTAAGATACATCACAATTATAGGGATATCTCTCTTTAAACCTTAGAAATATATCTTCTTCTATTTACCATAATTTTCATCGACTGCCGCATACGGGGGCGTGGCATCGTTGAAAGCCATTCCTGATCCGCCGTGGGAATTTCCGTTTCCCATTTCACCGGCCACCGGAACCGGAACTGCATTGGCAAAGGCCAACGTGGTGGCGGGCACTTCCGGTGGTTGATCCTGCTGCTCAATGGAAGTGGCCGAAGTGCTCATTAAGGACGGCTCCTTATTAGCGACTTTTCCCGTGGAAGTAGAGCTTTTCATCGTGGTTCCTGGACTTCCCGACTCAGTCTCAAGGGTTTCCCAACCGGAACCGGTTGTCTCGGTCTCCAGATTGTTATTATTATTATTATTATTATTGACTAGATCGTCCAGACCGCGATCGGATGAAGGAGAGGTGGCCATGATTGTTGGCGGTGACGACGGAGGTGCGGTAAACGGAGCTGGCGAGGATTGGGATTTGGTGGGCAGGGCGGTGGCGCAGTGCTCCGCGATGCTAACGAACAGCAGCAGTTGCAGCAGGACTCTTAGGAGAGCGTGGAGCTGATTTCGTGGCATCTTGATTCGTTTAATAATTCCTAGGAAGTCTTAAGGGTTTCCCTTGTTGATTTACTCGTTCTTGTGTTTACTTTTTGTTCACTTTTTGTGCGTTTTTGTCCCACTGTTCAGTAGGACTGGGTTTCTCAGGGTGATTTTGCTTGAAACTTACAACATTTTGTGCGTTGTTTTACAGTTTTATGCTCTTAATATTTCTTTATTTTGGTTCTTAGGGCTTAGTGGGTTGGGTTTAAATGATTTCCATTTTGGCACTAAATATTTATGATACAATTCTTGGTTATAAATTGGGGATTATAATATTTAAGACTAGGTTTATGAAACAGTATTTAAATATGAGAAAGTTTATGGGAAAATAAATAATTAATTTTAAATTTATTTATTTCTTATTTAAATTTGAATAAATGCCATTTAAGCTTTAGTTAATTTCAAATTTAAATAATATAAACGTTTATTTCCCCTTTCAACCATTTTAAAACAATTTTTGCTTCCATAAACCATAGCTAAATATTTATTTTCCATGTTAACTTATTTCTCTCTTGTCACTGTTTATTAAAATTTGTTTTTTTATGATGTGGTTACTTTTTTATTGATTAAGTTCAAATGATTTCTATTTTGACGCTAATAAAACACCATAACATTTGTGAGGCATAGAAACAAAAACAGAAAACTACAAGAAATCTGCGTTTATCTTCGATGAATCATTTTTTTCTGGCTTTGTAAAAAATATCCCTTGTTGTTGAGGTTGTTGTTGTTATTGTTGTGTTGTAACACATTTTTCAAAGCGGGCAACCCAAAAAGCAAGAGTAAAGAAAAAAATCTGAACCCCGAGTTTGAACCCCATCAAGCCTGAGTCCTCACTTCTCTTTTATTCTTTTTTGTTGCTTTTCTTTTATTTATGATAATTTATTGCATTTTTTCAATACTCCTCTCTCATTGTTTCAGTTCTCTGCTTCGCTCTTTTGGTGTTCTTGTGCCGCTTTTTTTCGCATTTTCTTCACACTTTTCTGCACATTATTGTTGTTTTGGTATCCCTTGGAACGAAAAAGAGTTCAATGGGGTTCAACCATCCGCCGGCGAAGATGCAGCCGCCTTAAAAATACACTCCCCATAATATATATACACAAATATGTAGATAAATATGTATATAGAAGCCACCAACAAATTGGCAATGCCCACAAACCATTTGCTGACGACATGTGTGCGCCAGCTGTGGGTTAAGATGCTGCGCTTTGGGTTAAGAGCAGGGGCGGAGAGCCGGGAAAAATCGCGTAAAATTAATGATTGGGCGTATAGATAATGCCCGAGGCGAAAAAGCAAACTCTAAAAAATGTGTAAAGAAGCTTAAATTATGCCTAGATTAGGGATGACAGAAATTTATATATATCGTTATAAACCGATATTTAAAGGTAGAAATAAATCGATAATATGTTTGCTATTTGGAAGCAATATAATCGAAACGGAAGGAAATTTGGATTTGGTTCAAAGTTTTCGAATTTTTTTGATATGATACTGATCACGATATTTTAGTTTATATTTAATGCAATATCCCTAATAAAATTTAAGCCCAAACACTTTAATTTAATTTATTTATTTCCAACTCAGAAATTATTCTTTTTTCACACTTCTGCCATTGCTACAACTCTTTTTTTTTTCTAACTGTAAGAACATAAATGGATGTAAAGCTAATCGATCTCAATCCATAAGCTGCCTAAGCACTGCAATTTGGAGTCGAGTTTTTCCATACACGAACCCTAACGACACCGGATAAGTGAAACATTTCATCACTTTGCCGTTCCTCTTTGTTCTGCCAACAACAAGTGCACTGCAATAAAATGCACAAAGAGAAAAAAGAAGGTGGGGAGACTGTAATAAAGAGAGAGAGAGAGAGAGGAGCAGAGGGAATGGAGACGGATGGAGACGGACAAAGTGCAAATTACAGGGAGCTCGTGCTGATTCATTCAGAATTAGCCTCAGCACGCTATATTCTCGGAGAGAGAGAGAGAAGTACTGTAAAGACTCTATAAAATGGATTTACATAAATCACAGTCAATATTTAAAGTTTTTATAATTTTTAAAGCGAATTTTAAGCGAAAACTTCATACTTCGGTTTTTCTAAGATATTTTTTATAAAGTTTTTAAAGCTTTTTTAACAATTTTTTCTAACTATTCTGTAAATATTATTTAAAATGTAGCAATACAGAACATTATGAAGAGAAATTATAGTTTTCAGACGATTTGAATAAATTGTTTTACAAGGAAACATATGCTTCAAAGATAATTAAATAAAATAATCAAGTAAGTTACATTCTGCTTTTCTTTAAAGCTTATGTAAATTTCTTGTAATCAAGTTTCCTCTTTTGTGAGTGCTTACTGTACAGTATTGTTGCTCGTGTTTGGCCAGCTAACCGCAACCGCAGTCAGCGTCGCCGTCGACGTAGCGGCTAATTAGCAGCTCATCAAATTGCCGCATGCAAAAAGTAAGCCAACCAGCCAAAGCATCGGTTGTAGTCTTAAGCCTTACACTTAGAAAAATCACAAATACGTAAAGCAAATTTTTCACAAGTTTCAGATGACATAATCACATTTCTAGCTAAATTAAATCATGAGTAATTAATAAAAAATTAACTTAAGAAGAGTTACATTTAGCTTAAGCATATTTCCCCTATTTCTTCTGAGTTAGTACAAACTAGTATTTATAATAATCTTATTTTTAACCGAAAACTCTGCATATATTCCTTAATTTTCTTCAGATTTTCTGACAATACAAAACTTGCTTCTGACATTTGATACACATTTTTCTCTGTGCCAAAAAGACGCACAGATGTGCCGGCTGCTGGCCACAAGTAAGAGGGTTTCTTTTTATAAAAATAGAAACACACAAAAGATTACTCTGAAACCAGAGATAAAGGCAGAGAACAGAGCAGAGAAAAGTAGGTGGGAGGAAGCACCATAAAATGAAATGGTTAAGCGGGTCGAAGTCGCGTTCAAAGTCGCTGATCCGACCAGGGAAATTGGCCAATCAAGCGACAATTGTCGGCCATTTGCGGGGCCAGTAAGTGCTTAATAACGGTCAAAGAGAGAGGATGAGAGGGAGAGACGCCTCCTAAGTGGACATAAGTCGGTGTATTCACTGATTCCCCGATTCCGATTCCCCGATTCTCTGATTAGCATTCGCCGATGACCCGACTATGACAACAACAGACAGATAATTGAAAATTACTAAAAATACAACATACAGCTGCGGGGGAAAATGGAAAAAACGAATGAGGGCTCTAAACTGAAATCAATTGGCGGAAGGCAAATTGCCTGACAACTGCAGACCAAAATCTAGGGAAAACCTACACATTTTAAAGCCTCGACTAGGGAATACCTTGGGATTTTTACTTTAAATTAAACAGGAATTAGAAATATTATTATTAGAAAAATATCTTGTTTATTTATTAATAAAAACGGTTCCTTTAGGCAGATTTTTACAAAAAAAATTTTATTCTTATGAAATACAACTTTTGCCGCTTAATACCTCTCACTTTTTAAGTTAATATATCCAATGTTATGTTCATGTAATAGGTACCCAAAAAACCAGTGGGAAGTCCCCATTTACATATCCCAGTTTGTGTCTTTCTATCCATCACTCACAATCGGACAACACATCAATACTTATAGAGTCTGGACATAGATACATAAAGACATGGGGTTCCATTATTCACTGCCCGTAGATACGAAATAATAGACAATTTGTCTGTCTCAGTCTTTCGATAAAAGTGAAAACCTCGGGAGTGAGTCGTTGGAATAATAATAATAATCTTAGGTAACCGGAAGAACTGTGTGGGATGAGAAGGGTCTTTCCTATCGGAAATATGGCTTACAAAGGTTTGGTAAAATAAGCCTATAGGCTGGATGAGTGTGTTGTTATATCTTTAAGATATTTTGTTATTATTATGTTAATTTATGATAGTTTACGCTCAAACAGTAGTTATAAAAACGAAGACTACATAAGCTGTAAGCTCAAAAAAAGATCTCAAACTCAAGCAAAATTGAGATATTTAAAATATCTGTGATGTTTCCATATTCTTCCCAAGATATCACAACAAACACAGCCTTTCAACACTTGCAACTTACAACAAAGAAAAAAAGGTGAATAAGTACCGGCAATTCCCAACTAATGATAACATCATTAAAATTAAGAACCATGCTCTCTGGAGTTCAGTTCCCCTACACCTATGTTATTATTAGACCCCGGACAATTTCCACCCACAGCTCCTGCGAGAATCGAATGCATTTTCCTGGAAGAGCCACTCGCGTGCTGAAAACTCACTACCTCTCCGGTCCTAAAAACAAACTGTGACTCCACCCACCTCGTCGCAATGAGCGTGAGATTCTATGATAACCCACATCTGGGCCAGTCGCCCCACTTGGGGATCTGTTTCTGCTTCAGAATCCGTTTGGTTTTGGGTTCTCCAATTCCATCTACCGGAGTTCCAGCAGTTTGTTTACACGACGAGGAGCCCCCCAATTGCCGCCTCTTATGAATGGCCCACATTGTGAGCTGCGATGAAATAAAATCACTTGTTTGTTTATCCAGCCAACACTTCAAATGGCGTTAATTTGTATCCCAAACAAATGTGTACTTAAATGCAGTCGAAAAAGAGGGAAAATCGGATGAAAAGGTGACTAAAAGGTACACAGGGAGAAAGGCAAAAATGTATTTGCTCTTGGAAAGTTATTAAGGTTTATTGTTTGACATATTTTATATACATATATATGGTTTTATATATAAAAAATGATTAGAAATTGGAGAATATCCCAAAAATGGTCTTAGCAGTCTGTTTTGAAAGTAATTTAAAAGGAAATATAATAGTATCTTTGATTCAGGGAGATATTTTGGTATGGTTTTTATATTCCCTAAGTTGTATTTTTAACTTTGGCAGACAATTAATTACTTCATTTAAAGGAAAGAGTATTAAAAAAAGGTATAGAAGATACCAACAAATAACAGCTGGTTATAAAAGGGTTTTCAGCGAATTAACCCAATAATACTTCAACTCTTAGTGTTAAAATGTGAATCTTTGATCCAAAGATTGATTTTCTAATTTAATAAGAATTTTATTTATAGATCTAATATTCCCAAAAATTGAATTTTTAACAATTACCTTTTTTGTTTATAGGGAAGAGTATATTTTAAACTAATTAAAAATATCAACAGCCGGTTATAAAAGGGTTCTTAACCATTAAATTTATGAATTGTTCTTCAGACTTAATCTTTATGTGTTAAATTGTGAGTTTTTGGTCTATACATGAATTTTCTGATTCACAAAGATTTTTGTATTCAAATCTTTATGTGTTAAATTGTGAGTTTTTGGTCTATACATGAATTTTCTGATTCACAAAGATTTTTGTTTTCGAATTCAATATATTATATTTTATATATAATTACATCTGACTGCAATTTGTCCCCCAAGTGTGGCCCAAAATGTTTACAGTCATGGGCTAAGGTCAGTGCACTGAGTGTGCGAAAATAGATGAAAATGTATGAAAATGGATGGAAGTGAACATCGCGCATGCACCAAGAATACGGCAGTGGTAAGGCCAGAAAAGGAGGAGACGGAACCCGGAAAATCCAGAGAACCCGGAAAACTGGGAGCAGCCGGAAACGGGAGCCCATGCGATATGGGATGTGCGAAAAATCAATAGAGCTGCAGTGCACGTGCTACGAAGGGTACAAATGTGTAGGAAAAAGGGGGAACCCGAACCCCTCGAACCCGCTGCAGAAAATGCGAATTGTGAATGCGACCCAGCCCAAAAAATCCAAGCCGGGAATTGTGTCATTTAACTGTCAGCACGAATTGCGCAGCTCAAAAAATATATACATTCGGGGATCTCGGATCACTCTCCTTTTCTCTGTGTAGTTTCCCCCCTTTTAATTTTCTGCGGCCATCCGGTGGTTTGAATATATGCTAAATTATTGACATAATTTGCTGGGTTTTTTAATGTTTTTTCAAGCGGTAAAATGTCAACAAAACACACACACTGAGAGCGCGGAACGAAGAGAGGGCTTCCAGCGGAGAGCGAAAGAGAGCGGCGGCGATACTCGTTTTGAGCGGAGTTTGTGGGTTCTTTTTTGTTTTATTGATTTCTTGAAAGGTACACAAAATGCTATTCGCAACAACAACTAAGGCGCCGAACAAAGGGAGCCAGCAACAACAACAACAACAGAAATAAGAGCAGAGAAGAAGCAGTCGTAGGAACTAAATAATTTGCTAACAGAATCCATATTCATGGCAGATTATAACGCATTTTATAGGTTTTATTATTTATATGTGACATGGTTTTATGGGCTTCGTATTGTTTGTTGTTTGGTTCTGTAAAGTTTTATGGCTTGGTTTCTTTGCTTTTGGTTTTCTTATTTGCTTTTTGCTCTCAATACATTGTATTTATGCGGAAAAGATACTAAAAAGTATCTCATGGATTTCTGGTTCCGTCACAAAAAAGGCGGCTGCTGCGCACAGAGTTTTTCTTTTTCTTTTTTCGCCACCACCAAACACAGACACAGACACTGGCTTTTCAGCTGGTTTTCCGCACTGTGTTTCCCTTTGATATTCACTGTTTTCGAGCGTTTTTCCAGCCTGTCATTACTCAGTGCGAGTTGTTCTATATTTAAGCGAGCCGAGACAAAGGTTTTTATTTAATTTTCATTGCACATTTGCCTCTTTTTACGGGATGGCCACAATCAGAATTTAAAAACCACAGCGACGAGACGACGAGACGACGACGACGACGGCGACTGATGATGATGACAGAGCGACGCGACACAGAGAGAGGGAGAGAAAGATATGAAGATGGATTCGCCGCGGTGCGGCGTGCAGATGAATTCGCCGCTTCAATTAAAACGGCAGCTGCTAGTTAGAGAGAGCGCCAGAGAGTGTGGCGAAATGCTCTCCCAAACTGAGAGAGAGGGTGTCGAACTCGCCCGAATGTTGAGCCCAGCAGCGAGTCGAGGGATTTATCTTCTTCCGGGGAATTTCAACGCCTTTTGGCGCGAAATTTGAATTCTTTTCATTTGGATAGTGGATAGAGTAAGTTTTGTAAGTTTGTTAGGAAATTTAAACATTGTATGGTTTTGTTATACATTTTATAACTATTATGCTTATGTATGTTTAGATGTATGGGGCTTTTGTGATTCTTAATTCTTTGTTTCACCGCAAAATTGATAACTTATCTTATAAGCATAGCTTAGATTAAAAATAGATTTTTCTATGAATCAACATCATTCTTCTAAAAATTTTGTTTGTTTGTTGACCCAAAAGCTATAAATAAGATCAAATATTATATATTTCGCCTAGAGCTCTAACAATCCAATTTCTACAAATTCATCTTTGTCTAAAACAAACAAATTCCATTTATAAACTAACCAAAAGTTTAAACTTCAAAAGAAAAATTCCCGCTCTTGGCGCCAATTTTAAAATCGCCTCGCTTGACTTTGACTCGTCTGTAGCAATAATTGAATATTATAATATCTTTCGCTTAATTGAAAATATTTGCTTTATCATTCAGCTGGCTTATCATTAACATTGCTATTGGGTTATTGGACATTCACTCCTTATCGCCAGACTATAGATAATACCTATCGAATGTAATTAGTTTGTAACACGCCCCTTAAAGATTAAAGCAATTCCGATTAACGTCATATCGGTAGATATATGTACATATCTATATATATTTATTTCTATACCCTTGCAGGGTATTATAATTTCAGTCAGAAGTTTGCAACGCATTGAAGGAGTCATCTCCGACCCTGTAAAGTATATATATTCTTGATCAGCATCAACAGCCGAGTCGATCTAGCCATGTCCGTCTGTCCGTCTGTCTTTCTGTCTGTCTGTCTGTCTGTCTGTCTGTCTGTCCGATTATACGCAAACTAGTCCCTCAGTTTTGAAGCTATCTGAATGCAACTTTGCAGATAGTCTTCTATATACTCTCACTCGTACATAAGTCGGAACGAGCCGGATCGGACGACTATATGACTGTCATACAAACGATCCGTAAATTTGTTGAAAAGAAATTATAACTTCACTGTTTTTTAACATATCTTGATCAACTTTTAGTTATGATCTATATATATTGTTTTAGATTTTCGGATGTAATTTTATAAAAATCCGACTATATCATATGGCTGCCATGGGAACGGTCGGGAAATTTTTAGAAATAAATTTTAACTTTGTCAGTTTTCAACATTACATCTTTTACTTTGAGATACAAGTTTTTCATATTATTTTAGAATTTTGTTTTAAATTTCTTTAAAATCGGATGACTATATCATATAGCTGCCATACAAACGATCGGTAAATGTGCAGATAAATTACATTTTACTTTACATGTGCAGATAAATTACATTTTACTTTACATGTTAAAATGTAAAATGTAAAAAAAATAAAATGAATGTGAAAGTAATTCATTTTATATTATATAGGGATCGATTATTATTGATACAATTGGAATCTGCAAGGGTATACAAACTTCGGCGTGCCGAAGTTAGCTTCCTTTCTTGTTTCGATAAAAAGTATAACTTTGTAAATTTTCAACACAATTTCTTCTACTTTGAGATACAAGTGTTTCATATTTTTTCAGAATTTTGTTGTAAATTTCATAAAAATCGGACGACTATGTAATATAGCTGCCATACAAACAATCGGTAAATGTGGAGAAAAATTATATTTTACTTTACATGTAAAAATGTAAAAAATGTAAAAAAAAAAATAAAACTGTAAAAATTGTATGAATGTGAAAGTAATGCATATTATATTGGGATAGATTATAATTGATACAATTGGAATCTGCAAGGGTTTACAAACTTGGGGGTGCCGAAGTTAGCTTCCTTTCTTGTTTTTATTATGTTTGGAAATTATTTTCTTGGAGTTTATCATTTATCTGTGAGAACTTCCTAAATAGTTAACTTGTTTTGTTGCTGATTCGTTTAATCTATTTATAAACATTATTTTCTGGCTTAAAAACTGTTTGCTTTGGGTATTAATTTCTCTAAAAATTATACGCACCTTTAAAAATGTTCTACTAACTCCTCGTAGAACTATTTAATCGATGCAAGTTTCCTCCCAAGGAAAGCGGCAGATACATCATTAGGCATTAGAATGAAATTACCTGCCTATGCAGGGAACCACTTGAAAACTCATTATAGCAGTATGGCAGTAGCTGGCGCACATATTCAGGACGCAGGACGTAGGAGTCGGGACTCCACTAACTGGCAGTTACATCAGCCGCAAAAGTAGGCGTTGCCAGGTCGCCCCAAAGGCGTTAAAGCACTTAGATTTATGGCCGCATGCACGCATACACACACAAACACAGCCGAAACCCGCCCACACACACATTTATATAAATATATATAAATTTATATAAAGGATATATGTATAGACGTGTGGCATATAGCCTTTGGCAGAGACGACTTTGACTCGTTTTATGCATTTAATAAAAACTTTCACTTGAGCGCTTGCACTTCATTTTTTTCGGTTTCATTACAGAGAAAAAAATAAAATGGGTATTTTAAGGTTAAAACTACAAAAAAAAAATACTTATTAACACAATTATGATTTGAGAAATTTAAATTTGTTTATTATTTCTTGAAACAAGTTATTGCTGTAAGTTTCTTAGAAATAAAATATAGAGTTTGGGATTTTATTAATATATATGTAAATAATATTGATATCCCAAAAAATGTATTATTTTTTATACAAAATATTCTTAGTTCTTATATTCTTCTTACTTAGTAAATAAACTTTAGGGAAGCTCTGGTTTACAAAAAGCTTTTCTTTCTGCTTCTTTAACTATTTCAAATTATTAAATAAAATAAATTTAATTCGAAATAATTTTAACTCAGTGTTCCATATATTAAATTTTGAATTCAAAATATTTTAATTTATTAAACATTTAAAAATTTGTCAAGATGTTTAGTTTAATAAGATATAGGTTCAGCTTATACGTACTGTTTGCGTAAATGTTTCCCTTACAAAATTTAAAATCACCAAGCATCCCACATAAACTCGTACATTTTTCAATCTCGTTTTCAAGGGCTCAACTTTGAAGAATTAAATAAGTTGAGTAAGCCACAATTTGATGCTTAAATTTAATAGGAATAGGGTTTTGCTCAGTGCCAAGACCCTACTGCAGCAGCAGCCTCAAAAGTTTTTCACCCGCTTGCATTGAAGTTAAGTACTTAAAAAGCAATTTCCCGTGCCCCCGTGGGCCGTTATAAAAAAGGGATGCGGCCCCAAATGTTAATGAAATGATTTGAATTATGCTTATGCTGGGAATATAATATTTTTCTCTCTTTGCCTTATTTTGTGGCTTATTAAAAAGTTAAAAGCCCGGCGAGGTGTGGCCGGGCATGACCAATAGCCGATAGCACGCCGCAGCTGCCGGAGGAGTTTTCGAGGCTGCTAAAGTATGAAAAAAGCATAAAACCCATCAAAATAATGTTAATTCATTAAGTGGCAGTAACTTGGTCGGGCGCCCAAGTGCAGGCTATAAAAATTTAACGCACAGAAGGAGTCGCCGGAATCCGCAGGAATAGGATTCGGAGGGGGAAAGCTCCTCGGGCGGCAACGTGCACAAAATGAATGATTTTTATTTATATTTTATGGTTTCTTTTTTTGGCCCGTAATTAGAGCAGGTTTATGCCGTCCAGGTGTGTGTATATCATGCCGCAACAGCAACAGCAACAGCAGCGGCAGCAGAACCTCACAATAAACTGGAAAATTATGTGAATGAGTTTTCTCAACTTTTTTTCCACCGCCTTTTCCCGCTCTTCAAGATTTATTCGCGGCACATGGCACCGGCACAGGCACAGGCCAAATACAAATCTAAATCCAAACCAGAAGGTAAGGGAAGCGAACAAGACAACGGAACAGAACAGCACAGAACCAGCAGACCAAATGAAATGAAACAAACAAGCAAAGTTAAATGAACAACTTTTGTGCATTATTTATCTGTAAAGTGTGAGAGCAGCCGTGAGAACAAGACTAAATGCAGAATATTAGTGTTGAGGGTCGACTGAGAAATGCTCTTTTCTATTTTAAGAAAAGGGAAACTTCAAGCTTAAATAATACAAAATTTAAGAAAAATTGGTTTAAATATTTAAAATCTCTTTTAAACTATTAAGCTATTAAAAAAATCTCTTCAATAGTAAGTGCAAGTTATACATAATTTATTTTAAATATACTTTACAATCTCATAAATTTGAACTCATCCTTATATTAACCTTAGGTCCTTCTCATATTCCTATATACCCTCAAGCTAAGCCATTTAGAGGGCATGATGTGGTGGTTATAAAAATCATAACCACAACTGTGGCTAAAACTCGGTTTATTTTACATGGGCAGACATTGCCATCGGCATTTAGTCCCCTTCCCTGCTTTCCTTCTGACTGATTTAAAGGCTCTCGAGTGCCCAAGTCCTGACTCTGTGTGTGTGTGTGTTAGCCACTTAGTAAATATTTTATGAATTATCTGTTTTCTATTAAGATATTTTAGCCGAGAAACAAAAATGTGAACCGAGAGACAACCGCAAGGCCAACCGCAAGCTTAGATGAGCGCCATAAAATCTAATAAACATAAGTCGGTTCCTTAACAATAAAAGTGTGTGCGTGGGTGTATGTGTGTTTGGTTTGTGGGGACACTGAGAAAAAAATATAAAATAACAAATTAGGGTAAAAAAAAAAATTAATATTACAACAAATTCGTTGTGGAAATAAATTAAAACTTAATTACAAAAATGCAATAAAAACTTATGCAATAAAATTCTAAATTCTCAATAATAATATAGTATACTTTTAGGGCGTTTTCAAAGAGATTTTAAAGGCTTTTTCTTGACTTTTTAAAATTGAATGTATTTTGTCCTTTATTTTTTTTCCAGTGCCCGTGTGTGTCTTTCTCTCAGCTTGTGTGGTTTGTGATATTTTACGAGTTCGGGGCCCATAATGTTACCTTCTCTTTTTTAAGGGGTCTTTATTGATACAGTTCGCTCTCGTTTTAAGGGACGACGCCCTCAGGGATGCGATTTTTA
Source organism: Drosophila punjabiensis (assembly GCA_008042585.1). NCBI lineage: Eukaryota > Metazoa > Arthropoda > Insecta > Diptera > Drosophilidae > Drosophila > Drosophila punjabiensis. Next base: position 93,819 of record VNJR01011839.1, on the reverse strand, counting down.
ATATGCATTAAAATTAATAAGAACACGTGTCCTGCTCGCGCACCCGCAACGTCATTGTCCTTGCTGTTGTCGTCCTCATAATTCCATTTTATCGCGCACAAATTTTTATAGCTGCGCCGCAGGCGTCGATTTTAAATAACGTTCAGAATAACGTTCCCGGAGTCCTCCCACACAGTTTTCTTACGTTGATTTTGTCGCCATTTTGGCTGGTTGTTAATTTTATGCTTATGAGATAAGAAATTGTGACAAAAACGCTGGAAAATTTATGTGCGAAGCGAAAGAAGGTGCTCACGAGCATATGAATAAGAGATTTTCGCCCCCTTAGAAAACTGCGATAAATGCGGCTTCTTCATCAGCGCTGCCATTGAAAAATCTCCCTGGGAAAGTGGCATAAACAAGTTGCCAGGGGATATACTTATGTATATATAGGTATATTGTGTGCGATTTGCTATTTGTATTTAGCCCTGAATACATTATCCCCTGGCTGAGTCTAAGAATGGAGCCCAATTGATCACACATAAATGCCTTTCAATGGCGTTTAAAGTGGGGCTGCTGACGGATATAAGCGGAATATGTGTGCCGTAAACTAATAACTTTCCACTTCAGGAAATATTTACATACATACATTTCTGCTTTGGCAATAAACTAATGCTCATGTTGCAACAACACGATTGGTTTTGTAGTCAATCAAATCGAATCAAATAACATTTAATGAGCCAATCACATATCATTTATCTCGTTTTTCCCTGCACTTCACAAAAGTGAAGCTAGCACAATAACAAATCGGATTATATTGAATTTCCGTGTTGGCTGTTATTACCCCCTTTTGGAAAACCCGACCGGAGATGGTTGCCGATTAATAATTGCACATTGCAGTAACCATTCCGAGTGCGAGTCCGAGTCCAAAACCGAGTCATGAGTTTGAACGGGAGGACGTGCTTGCACATGAAAAAATATTGCATAGAGTTTAAAAAAATATTGTCAAGACTTAAAATTTAAATTAGAAAAAGAAATACATTTGAAATCCTTGGAGATGCTGTCTAAATGTATAAAAATACAAGAATGTTATCCTTTACAAAAGTTGAATCATTGCATACTTTTGTTCCTCTTTTAAAGTATTTTCAAAACTAATATCATTAGTAAGAGAAATGATTATTATTGCTTATTGCTTATTGCCAAAATCAAAGCGGTTTTGCCCATCATGATCATTCGATTGGGCCCCAGGGCTGTGGGTTAATTATTGTTTTATGATTTGTTTGCAGGGGGTTTGCGCTGCTTCTGTTGCCAACATCGCCTTTGTGCCCCTTTATGGACGTGGCTCATGCGCCCCGAGATCTTTTGGCAAAGGGGTAACCAAGCGTCACAGGTGGGCAAAATGCAATTACCACGCCCAGCACTCGTCCTGCATCCTGCCTCCCACGTCCTGCAGCTGCCCCGCTGTTTAACTAACGAACAATAAAACGAAATTGAATTTTGCGCTTTTAACGCCAAACGCACAAAGCAATAACTGAAAAAGAGAGAGCAGCTGTGAAAGCAGAGAGGGTCAGGTGTCCGCATGCAGGTGTGTGAACACACAGGAAAAAATAAACAGAAAATACCGTAACAATATTAGTTCTACACTGACATTAATTTTGTAATGTTTTTTTAAAGTTGCAAAACTAATTGTATCAGAGTTTTGCAATGCAGGGAATTGAAGCGTTTTAAATTTATGTAGCATATACCACACATATTTTTTAATTTATTTATTTAATTTATTTTTTATTAAGTGAAAAAGTCCTCTATGGCAAAAAAATCGTACATTTTCTTATTTATCGTTGAAATGCTGATTTTATCGACCCATACTGAAAAACTTAATAAGAACATTGTAATAATAAACATCTAAATGCAAGTCTATTTATCTATGCGTTTTCTATCTATATCGTTTCTGCGATGACTTGTTTCTACATATTGAAGAGCTAAGCATATATCGATAGGAAAAGATTAAAATTATTGGAATTTAAGTGATTATGTTAAGGACTTCTATCTGTTTCAACACCACAAAAGTTTTAAGTATATTTTTACTCTTGTTTGGCAGATTTCGATATTTCAAAAGGAATCCCGAACTATCACAAATATATAGATTTGAAAAATTCAGATACACTATCGATATATACATATTTTCTGCTATAGTGTATATATGATAGAACAAGCAGGATAATAACTCCATTGCTTCTAAACATATCTGAAAAGTTTTTACGGTTTCAAATCAACAACCCACATTTTTCTCCCAGTGGATCGGTATTTGTGTTAGTGTTAGTGCTCCCCAGTTGCAGTTTGGTGTAGCATTGCGTGCGACACGTTGTCCCAGCCACCCGTAGCATTAAGCCAATTATATGCTGCACTTTTGACATTAAATTCGATTCAATTTATTTTGGCTGCCGCCGTACTTTTTGGCCAGCGGCTCGGTCTCTCTCGGTCGCTCTTTTGCGAGGCAGCAGGACCTCCCCTTGGTAAATGTTCCTGTTATTGCTCGTAGCTGCCTCAAAGGGTTATTGTTGTTTGCACGGAATTTAATTTCATGCTCTTACACACAAACGCACACTCATCGCAATTTGCCGCTTTCTGTCGCTACAAAGCAGAGGAAATTATCCGTTCGGTGCTGCTAGAAATAAGTGAAAAATATTGCATTTCAACGTTCTCGCTTAACTATATTTTTCGGTGTAAATTTTGAATGATTTATGAAGCTTGCAGAGTCTTTAAAATCGAAATGGTGAATAGAGAACTATTAAATTATGTCTCAAATGTATAGATATTTGTTCAACTTTCGTCTCTCTAGTATTATTTCTTTGCACTTTTTAGCAAACATAATTCATGGACATGATTTGAGACCACCTGTTCCTTCACTTTTCCCACACTTGTCACACGATCAACTCGTCCACCCAGACATATCAATTGCAGACGGCGGCAGCAGCCAGGACTCAAGGACTCGAGGCCAGACTGTGGAAATTTATGATTTCTATTACACGAGACCCTAGCTCTCTCTCTCGACACTCACATGACATGAAAACTGACTAAATGGCAGACAACATTGTGAACATAATGCCCCGGCATAATAATATTTCTGTCCTGTCGCTGCTATGATCTGCATGGCAACGTCCTCCTTACAATGGCATCAGCCAACTGCTCCAAAAGGACATCATTGCCGGGTTTGTGACTTTGCTGAGTTGCCTGCCATTTGTCTGGGCCATTACTCACAGTAAACAATCTTTGCAAAATGTGGGGCTGCCACTCTCAGTATTCAGAATCCTCCTTGTGTCTCAGCTTCTCGGCAAACTTCAATAAATTCCATAGAAAAATGCAATTTTATTGGAAAATATTTCCAGCTCTCTCTCTCTCTGCAGTACTTTGTAAAAGCACAAAATGAGCAGACAAAGATAAATAGTTGGAGAAATAGAATAGTTGCAGCTCGATCACATGCATGTGAGCGTCCGAAATTAATTGGAAATTTAAATGTGTTTCAATTTGTGAGAATTTATTTGCTTTTTTGGAAATTACCAACTCTTACTTATTGAATTTAACTTTGCTAGAAAGGAATAAAATGAAAAGGAATCAATTATAAAAAAACATATGAAAAATATTTCTTAAAAACTCTTAAGCTTCAGGCAAGCAAAAGGTGAATATTAAAGGTTAGTTTTTCTTCGTATTTTTTGTAATCTGTGAGGTGGCAAATCTGCAGCTGCCAAAGTGGTTTCCATTTGATGCGCCAGCCAAGTGTTGAGATCTGCTTCCTTTGCTTCTACCTTATATCCTTAAGCTTCTTTCTCTTTCTATGCGCTTTTCTCTCTCCCTCTCTCTCTCTCTCTCCCTCTATCTCACCTATTCCCTTCCGCCTAAGCTCTTTCTCTTTCTATTATCCTGCGCCAGGACTCATTTGTTGTGCATGTGTGTAGATGATATGCCTGCGATTTCAGCACGAAACCGAGACGTATGATGATGTTGATGATGATGATGATGACACACGCACACCATCATATTGCATCAAAAAAAAGGATTAAAGGGGGGGGGGGGGGGGGGAGGTGAATGGAGGATATGCAGGCGAGGGGGCGTGGCAGCGTGGGGCGTCATAAACAACAGACAAGTTGCACATGCACTGGAGCATAACTACTCGGTTGCACGGAGCTGCTGTCAGGCAAACAACACATGACGAAATAGTAGTAATTGTAATAATTAAAATATAAAGATATATGTATATGGGATATATTTTATACAGATTACTTTAAAACTAGACACAGATGAAGGAGAAGTAAGATATATCAAATTAAATCTTGAATTATTTAACATATCGATTTATATAGCGATCTTTACGTAAAACATCCTTTTAGTATCGATATATCGATAATGTTTTCTGCATATTGGTGCCTCCTGTTTTTTGAATAATTTTAAAAGCTTCTTAATATTTGTAGCTCCTAAAATAATGTACCAAATAAATGAAATTATTTATTTAAGTTATTTAACTTATCGATTTATATATTGGTCTCTACGTGAAAGATCCTTTCAGTATCGATAATGTTTTCTGCCTTCCTTAATTTAGGTGCATAGTCAAGTTTCCTGTTTATAATTTTTAAAAGTTGTTCAATATTTATAGCTCCTAATACCCACATTTTTCGCTCAGTGCTATGGTTACTTGTCGGGGCCAAAGCGAAAAAGTCAGGGGCAAAAAGGAGGACAACGTGAAATGCTGGGAGACGACGGAGGGGCCAAAAGGGAATCAGTTTGTGCATATTTTAACTCCCACAGGAAAAATTTCACAAGACAGCTACGGAAGTATGACGAACGAGTGAGTGAGAAAGAGAGAGAGAGGGCGAGAGAGTGAGAAAGAGACGGAGACGAGGGAAAAGTAAGATGGCAAGCTGGGGAAAATGGGATGAGATGTTGGCCAACAACTGTGACCAAACAATGTTGAAGCTTTGATGAACCTTAAAAGACAACAACAATGCATTCCCACAGCTGCAGCGAGGGAATATGACAAAATACATAGAAAGGAAAAGCGGGGCATATACTATATTGGAAATGTGTGTGTGTGTGTGTGTGTGTGTGGGTGTGTGCATGGCCAAAGGGGCGTATGAGTGTTAAAAAATGCTCCACTCCGGATGAACTGAAGTTGCACTGGGCTTTGCGTGTTTCCCTCCGCCTTTCAGCTCTCTCTATTTTTTGTGCTATTTTTTTCAGCTCCTTTTCCCCAAGTGTAACCGGGGGCCGGGTGTTGACGCGTCACTTTAAGCAAATGGTGATGAATGCGTTGTCGTTTTGGCACCGAAGAAGGAGCAGAGAGCCTCCGGGAGATCCCAGCATATCCGAGAGAATATTGGCATATTTTATGGAATGCTCTACAAAAGACAAGGACTCAATAGTTTTGAGGTTTTCAACCATTTTCAACCATTTTTCAATTAATTGTCAAGAGGTTTCCGCTTGAGACTGATCAACTAAAAGGTTTTTGTACAGAAACATGGCCAGCAATTGGAGTCAGCTTAAGACCGCAAAGTCCTCAATGCCCTTATCCCACCTCTCTATTAATTGATATATATACAGGACACTCTCTAATTAAGATTTATATGGCCCAAGTGTATTAGAGTCGGCAAGAAATCACAGCTGTCACATGTAAATAATGTCGCTTGCATATTTATTACGAATACGCTTTGGAATGCATCAATTTGCCAACAAATAATAGTTGTCTCTCTTTTTTTAGGGTTTTAAATTGTTAAAGAGCTTGTGACATTTGGATTTATCTGTGGTTTCCGAGCTTCCCTTTTTTCGCACTGTCTCTGTGTCCCCAGCTGGGACTGGGACTTGCACAAAAAGTTATTCTGCTATCGTTATAATTGATTAATTAAATCTTGCTGGCAAGATTGAGCAGGACACACGCAGGAATGAAATACAAAGCAAAAATTTTACACATATCAAATAGAGGAGTGTGTGTATGCGCAGAGAGAGAAAACATATTTAAATGTGTGTTGAATATGTTGATCTTGAGATACCTTAACGGCTTTTCAAGGGGTTTAATATATTGCCATTGATTCTTTTATAATGTTTTAGATTATGGGATATTTTCAAATTTTAAATTTAAAAAAAAATGCATTTTAAAGTTATATGTCAATCATATATTAGGAATCCTTCGTTCGAAATATGACAAAAATAATATTTACTATTTTTATTTGTTTTTTAAAAATGATTCCACAAAGTTCTAGACAAACTTTATTGATTTACATTTCTTTTCTCATTTTCACCATATACTGTTTAAAATTTTTGAAGACCAAAAATTGTTTATTTAAAGATATTTTATAATTTCTAATAGATGTATTTTCTTGGCCTTTATTACTTTATTTCAACCCTCTGAATCACTTTTTCTCCATAAAATCACCCTAATTTCTTTTAGTTTGAAGCTTTATTTTAAGTTTCTGTACTTATTAAATTATTACTTCATGTAACAAGCCAGTTTATGGAGTTTTAAGTCTTGCTTTCCAGTTTTAATATATAAAATAAATAAAATAAAAATCAAACCGAAATAATAGCAGTTAATGCCTCAAGTAAACCCAAACAATCAAATTTATTTTTCGCTTAAAACAAAAATCAACTTCTTCAACTTGAACCCTTTTTATTTTTTATTGCCCCATGAAAATGTCAAATTTAAAGGGCTTGTGTTTTTTTGCCATGTATAAATATATATATGTATATATTTTTTAGATGTATGCTGAACAGACTGAGAGTTGCACATTTTGCTGGCAAAAGTTAAGCAAAAGTTGTCGCAGCTGAAAACTTTTTATAGCAAACATTTTTTGGCTCTCACTGGCTGAGGGCTGCTGCTCCAGCTTCTGCTTCTGCTTCTGTTTTTTTGTGTTGTTTTAACTTTACATATATTTCCGTATGTACGAGTTGAATTCTCATGCTGCTCACTTGTCATGCTGTCAATTGGCAAAAGCGACTGACAAGAAGCCGGCTTCTCAGAGCTGAAACAGGACCAAGAGCAGGAGCTGGAGCCCTCGACCCCGGAGTCATTCCGGGATTCAGTAGAAGGACTCCATGCAATGGCATCGCATCAGCCAAGAACAGTCGACGTCGTCAGACTGATATGTCATTACTTATATGGGCACTTGAAAAGTTTGGAGTGAAATGTGCGGCAGTTGGCGGTGGGGGCGATACAGGGGAAATCCACCTCACAGATAACGTTGGAAAATTCTGTATTTGCAGATAACTCCTTTCCTTTTGCCTTCCCTCTCCTCCTGCACGTTAAATATAATCAGATTAATAACTGTAAACACTTGTTCGGGGGTTGAGAGTAAAGCAGGTATAACTTTCCACCTTAGATTGGATTTCGTTGAAGTTGAGTTATTGCCAAACGGAAATCGATCCTCGGCACTCATTACAACGTCAACCGGCACTTCTCCCCCTGAGGATTGTGATTAGTGTTAGGGATTGGGGTGGGAGTATGTACGTCCAAACTGAGCGGAGCTTGATTGATTTATATTCACCTACGGATATGCCAGGACACACACACCCAGAGTGCGCAGACTGCAGACTGCAATCGAATCCGGTTTGCAGTCAGTTAACTAAGGTGAAAAATGAGTTGGCAAATGTCCAGGGAAGTTCGCTTCATTCTCTTATACACTTGGGTAATAAATCTAACGAAATGTTGACTCCTGAATAGATTTTATCAAATTAGAATATTGGATTTAAAGGAAAGAAGTGCACAGTGCAAATTTTAATCTTTGTAATCGTTTCTGTCTGTTCTCTTTTGGACGAACCTTGAGTGGTTTTGTTTATTATTTATCATATAAGCAACGAAGTTAATATTTGCTTATGATTTTTTGTATTGTATTGAATTCTCTATTAGCGTTGACCTGCTTCTCACTATCATATTTCATAAAATGACACTTTTTCACGGGGTCGAATTTAAATGGAATTGTTTAAATATTATGGCATCGCTGTCATGATTTCGGGCCAAATCCCATATGAGACAAGGCCGTGGGGCTAGCCGCGAAGCCGAAGCGTTAAATAAACAATAAAGCCCCGCACTTAATTAATTGCATTGTTTGGGGCTCACAAATGCCATTAAACAAATATGGATTTAGTTGAAAAATATGCATTATTTTTAAGCCTTGCCGCAAAAACACCGAAATGTTTTCCATAAAATAGAGTGAGTGAATTATGAGTTTGTGTGTGTTATGCAGTGAGCGAAACAAGAGGTCTTGAAGATGGAAAATTTTAATTTTGGTTGCTGGGTTGTTGAATTCCCATTCTGGATATATATTTAAGGATTTTATGCAAAAAATATGTATTTTAGTGAAAATAAAAAAATATGTTTATTGTTTTAATGTTAAATATATTTTATTAATTTGGCACTGTGCTAAAAAGTATGCAACGAATTTTTCCGTTGTTAAGGCGCCTTTCCAACAGATTAAACGTTCTGAAGAATTTAAAACTCTGTAGAGCTCATCAAGAGAAAATATTTTATTTGTTATGTTAGCTCTAACGGTGATAAATGTGTTTACAAGTAAAATGGAAGGAGTTCGCGCATAGAGAGGAAAATGCCGCTGATGGGGACCTTCAAACTCGGTGACAAATCGCGCCTGGGTTTGAGGGAATTGATAATTTTAATTAAGCGCTAATATTTTAATTTATTATTATTATGTTGTCAGCCCCTGACGAGCTGTATGTCCTGCCTCCTGTCTGCCTGTGAATAAATATGTGTCTGGTTTTTATGCGTGTTCGTGTGTGTATGACAGGTGCAGAGTCGGATGAGGGGTCGGATGAGTGACGAGTGATATGAACCTGTCAGAACAGTTGAGTCCATCAAAAGCCCCCGCTCTCCCGCAGCAAGAAGCTATTTAATTTTATGAATTATTGATGCATATTGTGTGCGGATATTCTCACTCACAGCAGAGGCCAATTAGGCCTGCAGCTACCTCCGTTTTATGTACATATATTGCATTCGTGTGCGGCTGAGCACCCGATGATTTATAATTACATTCGCCTGACTGGATCGGTGTTTTTCGCATTCGATTCTGCGGCTGATTTATGCGGTCGCTCAACTCAGGATTAGTTTTATTTACACACCATTGGCCCGCACGTCCACCTATCCACGTGTGTGCACACACACTTTATGCTGCAGTTCATTTTAATTAAACCACTGACAAGTCATACGCAAATTATTGGCTGCTATATATACATATATGGGCACACATATGGTTGCACACCTGGGCAAGCATCACGCGGCTGACTTACCTGCAAAGAGAGAAGAATGCAAATTTTAATTAATTAACGGGCCAAGAGCCAAATTAAATCAAATTACTTAGTGCTAGTGTGTAAAAAAATGTAACTTAATCAAGTCAGCAATTTATTTTAATTAGTTTTTTAATATATTTGCTTTAATTGAAACACATTTAATTGGGATTTATGCGTTTGCAACACGGAATTAACAGATATCCTTTAATTAAGGCTGGGATTTTTTCTTTTGTGCAATCACAAATTTATTAAATATTATTTGCCAATGAAGTGGCGGTAAACTCACAGGGAAAGCAGTTCAGGAATTAATTTCACCAAAGAAATATTTTTTACTTTTTTTGCCACTCAAAAGTATGCAACGAATTCTTTCTTTACTGAAATTTATTTTATTTCCATTCTTTTAGGCACTCTTTTATGAGATTTTGTTGCAGTTGTTAAATTCTTCTGAGAAATTTAAAAATATCTTGTTCTTATTTATAACAAAAACATAAATTATGTCCATTTTGTACAAATGCGATTTTTTCACGTTTAGTTAAAAATTATATAAAATATTATTCACAATTGGAAAGTTAATAAACTCTTCGCTTATTTTAACTTAGCAATTAATTTTTCCTTAAAATATCAAAAACCCATTATTTAAAACATCAAGTCTATACATTATTCCAATGCCTTAATAAATATTCCCCAACTAATCCCAATTAGACTGTGTTTAGTTGCAAATTAATAGCTTTTAAATTTCACATCCAATCAGCTGGCAAAGTTCTTCGGACTTTTCGCTCTTCCAGTGTGATATTTAATATTTGTCTCGCCACTTTTCCAGCTGCATTGCTTTCTGGGTAAATACAGGATAAAAGGAAAAGGGAAATGGAAAAAAGGAAAGGACACGATGGTCTTCGAAAGAAAATCGAATAAGCTCGAGCCGTCGACGACGGCTTCTGCGGCAAAATCAATGACACAATAAATATTTGTGCAGCCCTTAACCGTCGAGTGTTTAACAAGACCAAGGCTTTTTATATATATTTATAAACTTATATATATGGGGAGAGGTTTAAATAAATAGAAAAACTTTCGCTGGACCAGGATACTTCAATTTCATTTCCTTTTAAAGTTTGAAGTTTGCGTTTTTTCTTTTTAAATGAAAGAAACTTTTTTAAAGGTTGAGTCTTTTCATAATAAAAGGTTTGCCAAGGAAATAATATGTTAAGTCAATACAAATAAATAAACTAAAGAAAATGATTTATAAGATCAAAAATATCTCCACTCAAGTCCATTTAATATGTTTAGAAATACTTTTAAAATAAGACAAGTTTGTTAACTTGATGATAAATATCAACAGAAATCCATTTCCCTTGAGTTTTTGGGGTAAACAAATTAATTGTAAATTTAACTTATACAAAATTAATGGTAAATTTTCACAACTTACCTTTCCAAAAAAATATGTAAGCACCCAATAGATAGATATAATAGGCAATCAATAAATCTATATTTTAAAGAAGGCTCACGTGGCTTACGAAAATATCTTGCAGCTTATATTTCGGCTAGCTTTTTGTGCTCTTTTTGAACTTATGTAGGCCATGGCAAGTGTCCATATACGAATGTGTGCGACTGAAGAGCGCATGTTTATTGCACTTTGGGGAATACACGACCCATACTCAACCCAATTCGGCTTCTTGGGCCGCTTAATGTGGCAGAAAAATGTGTAAATTTACGTCGAAGCGAGCTCTGAAGTTTTGCCGGCTGCCTGGGTTTATTTTTTCGCTTATTTTTTGGGTTCTAGATCCTGGGAGTCTTCGGCTTGTCCCCAAGTAAATTGAAAAATGTAGCCGAGGCAAAAGTGTGGCAAGTGAAATAAAAATAGCAAATGGCCAGAGAGATATAAGCAATGAGCTTCAGGATTACATAAAACTAACTTACTGTGTGTGTGGGTCGGAGTTCGGGTTTGGGAAAACTGACATGTCGAGGACTTTAAATTACTTTGCTCCAGGAAAATTTAAAAGATGCATCCGGGAGGGATGCGAAAGGAGCAATCAGGGGAATATATATTAATGGCAGCATAAAACGCATTGCATTGTTGCCAGTCGCGAGTCGCACAATCAAACCGCTCAGGATCAGAAATCATAACAAATCATTGCCAAAAAAAAAAAAAAGATGGCCCAGTAATAACTCAGCTCTGTCTCAGTCTCAGGCACAGTCCCCATCGTATTCAGATTTTTATTGCTCATCACCGGATGAAGTTATGGGCTTTGGCTGCGAGCTCTGCTTTGGAAGTTAAAATAATAATAATTTATGGGGATTTATATTTCAAAAATTATTTTAATCTATGGTTTAATTTCTTCTTTTTAAATTAAGAAAGATCTATTACTATTCATTCTTTTCTTTATGATCTTTAATTGTATTCTCTTATTACTAGTCTTAAATTAATCTTTAAGTAAGCACTAAATAATCTTAAATTGAAACAATCCCTAGTTTAGCTCTACATTTCGAGTTCTGTTTGGTTTTAGCTTGACTTGTTTGTGCCAGAACTTCCTCTCTTTTCAGCTCCGCTTAGTATTTCCTTTCATTTTTCGGAAAAACCAACTTCATTGGTTACCCATCTACATCTACGGAAATCACAAATATCATATGCGAAAAATCTGAGAACGTTGTTTATGTGATTTATGCGCCAAAACAAAAAAAAAAAAAATAAATAAAAAAGGGAAAAGGGAGCAGAATTGTAGGGAGTTGCAGCAGCTGCTGAAACTTCGCAGTTAAAAGCGCTTCAACAATGTGGCAAATGAAATGCACACGGAATTCAAACAGACAAGCTGCAGGGGAGCAGATGTGGGAAAAGTGGGGCGGAAAAAAGGGTAAAAACAAAGTAAAAATGGCAGGGTTTTCCCTGGCAAATTTTCGGGGTATTATGGCGTTGCACTGGGGGCGCATTACCAGCGTGTTTTTTCCATAAATAAACACGCAATTGTGGCATTGGGAATTTCCGTAAGATACTTCATTCGTTGTTATTTGCAGCGAAGCCTGTTAAATCGAGACCCGGGCAACAATAATATTTTTAATTGCATACATTTTTTTGTTCCCTGTTCTCCTTGTCGCGTTTTGTAACGTTTCTGTCAATCAGCGGCAGGCCGGCCAAAGTTTTTCAATTTTGCAGCAACAAATAGCTAACAATTGCTGTTTATACACACACAGAGAGGCCGCCGCTGCCGCTGCCCTGTCCCCTCGATTCAATCAATACGGAGCACAATTGGTCCATTCACACGCCCATTTCCTTGCCGCCAGCCCTTGGCCAGAGAAGCAAGCTCTCAGTTTGGCCAACTTTAGCTAACAAAAAATTAATTTAAAAACTTATTTCAATACCAAATTGTGCCCAGAAAAAAGAACGAGAGAGAGAGCGTCGGTGATGGAGTGGCGAGGGAGCGCGTAACATTTTAATAAGATTAAAATGAAAATGTTGTAACAGTTTGGCACAGAAAAAAAGTCGAAGAAGAAGCCATCCGACCATCTCTTCCCTTCACTTTCCTGTTGTGTTTGATTTTCGATTATAAAATCGTTTTAGGGTCATGAAACCCAAAAGCAAAACGACATTCAATTCAATTTTCAATTTACAGCAACATTCGCTGATACCAATTTAATTTTTCATCTTGAATGTGTGCTGTTTTTTTTTAACATATTTTCCCTGCTTTTAGGCCAAAAGGTTAATCAATTTATTTTTTTGCGCTTCGTTTTTGTTTTGTCAATATAAATTCTGCGTTTGTTTTCCTTTTACAGAAATAACAACATTTTTAATATGAAATTTTGTGGCTGATAACTTGATTTAATTACGATTGAATTGTTTGGTTAGTGAAGAAATTTGTTTGTGTTTCAAGCGGTGACGTTGCAATATTAATTGTGCAAATTACTAGCGAAGTAATTGCCATGCGTAAACAACAAGACTATTATTTTTATTATTTCTCTGAATTTGAGGCAATTAAGGGAATTTTTTATTGAGCGAAATGCATTTTCTAGAGAGTTCAAAGGTAGTTGATTTTACATTTTTTATGCTTTTTTGATGCTTTACTATGTAAGCCAATTTAGCAAGTTGTTGAAATTTTTTATATTTACCAAATTTATAGCTTTCCTAATTTATCCACAATTAAACTCCCATAAATGATAAAGAACTGAGCAATGTTTTTATTATTTTCCTGATCTTTGGAATCAATAAAAATTCCCTCAGCATGGCTTTATGTATTTCTTTCACTCTCTATGCCAGAGCAACTAATTCTCTGGCAAAAAAGAAGAGAGGAAAAACTATAGTGCAACATTTGTTACACATCCAATGGAGCAGCTAGCAGCAGCTCCTTGAGGAGGGGCGTCGCTTAAGGACTTCGGCGATGTAGCCAAATGCTACATGCCCCAAAAGTATTACGACACAAAAATGGCATTGCAGCGGCGGGGGCGTGACAATCAGAGGAAAAATGAAAATAAAAAAGGCAAACCCGCCAGCAAACCAAACTAAGAATACACAAAAAAAAAAAAAAAAAAAAAAAAAAAAAAAAAAAAAAAGAGAATAGAAGGAGAGTGGCGGAGGGCACAACATAAAAGCTGAGCGTCTGGGTGAAACTCTAGTACTAATGTTGGCGGGCTTCTCCCCCACCAAGTTTTTCTCATTTTACCCAAGCATTTTCCCTCCACCACTTTTGCACACTCTTGGCATAATACAACAAAATTGATTTGCCGCATGCATCATTATCAGCAATGTCGTCATCATCCTCACCCAGACCCAAGTCTGCCAGTCTTGCACTGCACTCGAAGGTCCTGGGGATCCTTTGCCTCAGCAGCTCAGCACCACACAGCCACATTCGCAGTCAATGCAATGGCGCTCATTCATTCAACGTTTTGCAACTCATAAGAAGCAGCAATTGAAGCATCATTAGCTGCAAGTTTTCCTCAATCCTTGGTCTCTCCTCCTGTAGGTCCCACGCTGCGTATGAGTAATGTATGCATGCCATTTACATTGATTTGTGGCGGAACGTCGACTGTACACCACCCGAAGCACTATATATATATACGTACATCCATACCCTGCTGTGGAAACTTTCTTCTAATGCTTCAGTCAAGTGGCTCAAAGTGGGGCATCGATGGGTTTTCAGCTTAACCAAAGCCATCAATTATGGTGAAATTTCACTGAATTCTCGCTGAAATTTGTGCAGCGCTTTAGCTTCACTCGCAGCAATCGAAAAATATTTATTTCTCCTTGCGCCCCCCGAAGAACTTTAAAACTTTAACTGAAGCAAAAGTTTATGTTTGTGTCGATAATATCGGGATTTCTCGACTCCTCACAGTGCGTTTTTTTTTTATTTTTTTTTGTTATTTTTTCTACGTATTTACGAGGGCGTTCCTCGGCGATGGCAAAAATAAATTCAATACGCATGGAGCGAGGTGGGAAAGTGGGCAAGAAAAATAGAGCAGAGTCGGCAAAGTAAGCAGATGCAAAAATAGGCACAGAGGAAAATTTTGGAAAAATCTGAGACACTCTTAATTAATTGATCTTATTATGGAATATATACTAATTATTTCCTAATGATGAGTTGAAATATTTATTATTTATATGAAAAGTGGTCCTATTTATCCATTTGTTACTATACCAAAGGGATTTTTCTTGGAAATGGTAATCTGTCATTTTAAATGGTTTTGAGTAAAGGACTCACTTAAACCTATTATTAAACTTAAAGAACTCCACGTTTTATTATATATTTAAAAGAAATATTTTTCTCTTTCTGTATATGTTAGATATGACCATGTTTTGGTTCTGAATCTTGGCATACATATGGGTTAGCTTAGCTGCTGATGCTGCTGCTGCTGTGTGTTTCTCCTACGCCATTGTGGGGGCCGTTGTTCCATGACGTTATCACGTACGCTAATGCGACAAAAGCGCAACGACGAGCAAAATGTTTTGAAAATTTACTTAGACCCGGCTTCCTGCGTCTTCGTCTTAGCTCCTCCTCTTATTCTGTGGCTTCGACAGGCAGCCAGTCTTATGCCTGTGCCTTTGTGCCCCGGCTCAAGGCGTTCTTTCTCTGTTTCTTCCAGTTTTCTCCCTGCGAGTGTGTGTGCGTGTTTTTTACTCCTTGCTTTATTTGCATTCCTTGGGCCACATCCGCTCGTCATTTCCTGGACGCCCCTTTAAGCGCAAAATACTTTTCCGCTGCTCGAGTGGCAGAAAAATGAAAATAATATTTTTGGGGCGCGTGCTTTCTGGCCATGCGGCATACGCGGCGTATACGTAACGCGCTCAGGTTAAATGCTCACATATACATATATGCCCGTACGTACGTGTGCACGTAAGTACAGTGAAGGTCATAAAAATAACACTCAGCGAGAGCTACAGATGGTTTTGTTCCCAAGGCCTTTCAAAGGTTTAAGCGGTTCGGTGAAATGGAGTTTAGGAGATTTTTTGGTAAGGAGAAGAGTTAATTTTTTGTGTTAGATACTTTAAATTAAGTAGAATAGTATTTAAAATACATTTTTCTAATGTTTGAGAGTTTTTAAAGTTGGCTTTTAATTGTAGAACAAAATTACTATGCACTTCAGCCTTAAAAAATTAATTGCATACTTTTAGACACATTTTAAAAATGGTTTTACTGCTTTCGACCTATAAAATAAATCTAATAATAAAATTCTTAGAAGTAAACATAACTTTTTCTTGGTAAGTTAATCATAAATTCTCAAATTTATGGTGAATTTACTTGCCTAATTTTAGACACTTTTAAACGCTTTCAAACCTTTGAGAACTAATTTCTATTAGCTGTTATTTTGACTTTAGCTGTTTGGCAAAGCCCCGAAAAATCCCACAGAACCGCAAATGTACAATGCAGGCTGGGCGCGTCCTGTTCGCTGTTCTGTTCTGGTCTGGTTTGGTTTGGCCTGGTCTCTGGTTTGGTTTGGTTTTCGGGGTTCGATGTTCGGCTCAGGTGTGTGGTGTGTGCGGTTGCCGTAGGGCAGGGGGCCAGGGGGTCGGGGGGCGTGGCAAAGCAGCGTGATGTGTTTATACATTTCGTGAAATGACAGAAATTGAATAAAATATATGCGTTTTACGCGACGCAAGGTGGTAACCGCATAGGCGCAGTTCCAAAAAAAGAGAAACAGAAGCAACAAAAAAATAACGAGAAAGTTTCCGCATAATATTGGCGGTCGGAAGTACCCGCTACCCGCTGTCGTAGCTGTCACAATTTTGGTAGATGAAATATGTGCGAAGGTCGTTTGATGTTTCCTTGCTTCCGAAATGTTTTTTGCCTTTTTTTGCAGTTGCTCTTTTCGAAAGAGTTGACAGCGGTTTTTGGGTTTTTTATGCGGGGGATATATGCAGGTTGTATTCCGGGTATATTCCGGGTTAACAAGGAGGTGCCGACAATTCTGCAGAAATGGCAAGTACATGTGAAGTATAAAAAGAGAATTTAATATCTTAATTCGGAGAAACAAGGGACCGCGAAGGAGTTATGAAGGATAAGTTTTTAGTGTCAGTTGTAAGCACTTTAATTTTATTTTTCAATTTTTTAAAAACTGAAAAGCTAAGATTTTCCAATTTTTTTGTAAAAAGTACACAACATTTTGGCAGCTCAAAATAACATTTAAAATGTCCTGCCACTGCCTTTTCATTTGACTTTAAGAGTTTTTACAATTTTTCACAGCTTGAGCTAGGATTTATTTTCCCGCCCACTCGTTAAGGACCCCTGAAGGCCACAGCCAAGTCCTGCATAAGCCACTCCCAAAAAAATGTTCGAAAATCTGTGACCCTGACGCGATGACAGCTGCCGGAAGAAGCCGCTCGCCGCTCGTCGGTCGTCGCTCGCGGAGCGCAAAGAACAGCGACCGCATGCCATAAATGCTTAAATCAAATTAACGCAGGAACTACAAGGAAACCGAAAAGGAAAACAGGACGAAGGCAAAGACGAAGACAAGCAGGACAATCCGTTGGCAGAGAGCTTAAGTTATGCAAAACGCTGGGCGTGGCCGGCTTACAATGGACTGCAAATCAGGATAACTGCCCCGGGGAAGTACATGGAGCGGGAATAGGTGCGGACAATGGCCGTTCTATTCCATTCCAGGTTGCCGTTGTCACTCGGCCGGGGCTCAGGGCTGAAAGCTCTGATTAATTGGCGCTATTTATAATTAAATTGCGTCCTAAGCTGTAATCACTGTTCTCTTAGTCCTTCTCGGTTGCTAAGCCCGCTTCCTTTGGGCCTCAGTCAAAGGATGGCGCTTGGCTACATCAAAAGCGGCAATATAATTTGGCCCACAAACGAACATTCTGCAGATTCAATTAATGCCTCGTTTTAAAGCCTGGACCTAGGGCCTTGGACCAGATGCGAAATGTTCCTGACAAGGATATATGCCAAACAGGATTTCCAGGCATTGCAACTGACTAAACAAATGCAAGAAACTCCCCCAGCCAAGGGAACGGTGGAGCTCGCATTTGTAAAATGTATTTTATTTGTTAAATGCATGTGTTGTACTTTAAAACTCAAATAGTGTAAACATTTGTGAAGCAAAGATACACTTGGCAGGAGAGTAAAGTTTTCCTTCAGCCATTTTCCAAATTAAAAGTGAGGAAAACTTGAATATATTCTACATAAAGTATGTGCATAGAGCATGGAGATATATTTTACTTTTTAAATTTTATAAATTAAATTTTCTAAGACTCGAATACTTTATATAATTATTTGGGAGAATTATTTAGTAGCATTGTTTTAAAGCTCATTGATTGGAAATACTTTCTATATTTTTTGTGTTGTATAAATATTTAATATTCTATATTATTTCCCTAAAAATAAACCCTAGTTTCTCTTTACTCTAAGAACCCACTGTGTCCTCCCTTCTGGGCCTTGGGCATTTCCGCTGTCCGCTGCTGTATCCTGAAATCGGGACTCTTGTACTTGTAATGCCAGAAACAACAACAACAACAATGGGAAGGATAAGGGAGGTGATTTCAAATGCAAATGTGTTTGTGGTGTAAATGCAATTTTACAAAATTTTATATAAGCCATGGCCAGGCAGCTTCGCCGCTCCGCCGGTCCTTCTCCGTGTACAATGTGCATAAAATTTCCAGGATTTACATTTTAAAAACGCACAAAAAGCTGTACGGGACGGGGGGAAATGCTATGGTATGTGGGTGAAGGGGAAAATTCTAAAGGGAATGGGGGAAAGAAAATGCTGCATATGTGTCTGGGCTTGGGTGTTAGTTTGCAAATGCGGTTTTAACGCTTTGGCAATGGCGACTGCGCGAAGACATTTTCGCCAGGCCAAGCCAAGCCCCGACTGCAATTTGGCTAAGTGCGTGGGGAGTGGGCGCTCCGCTTTTCCACTTTTCCCGCCCGTTTCCCGCTTTCCACTGTGCAAATGAAAATGCACAGTACGTGAGTGCATGTGTCTGAGTTTTGTGGCAATCAGTGCCAGACACACATGGGCTTTAGGCCTGGTCCAGAAATGTTTTGCCTACTTGGGGTCTCAGCTTCACTTGGCACTCGCCGGTCGGCAGTCGGCAGTCGGCACTTGGCAGCTGGCATATGGCACAAGGCCGCATAAATCTACGTCTCCTTTATTACGAGCTTTCGGGCATTTAAATAAATTTCAAAGCTTTGGCCCAAGACTGATTTACGAAAGGCGGTTGCGGAGGCAGGCGGCATCCGTTTAGCGTTAAATGTGCATAGTTTTGTCTGCGGCAGCAAACTAACCACGTGAAAGTGGCCCTCGGAAACTAATGCAGAGCAGAGAGAACTGGAACTGGCCAAAAAAAAAAAGAGTGGAGTGGAAATAAACAGAGAAATATCGGGGAATTTATACAATATATAAGAAAACAAAGTGAAATTCTTAAAGAAAATGCATTAAAATTTTTACTTGGGAATTATTAATCCATAAAGTTGAAGTACAATGTGAATCTGTCTCTTTTCGAGATGGCAGAAAATATCGATAACGTATCTATATTTCGCGAGTCATTATAAAATCGATATATTAACGTAGCCATAAATGTGCGATATCGATTTCGTGTTTGATATATCAAACCGACAAAGGTACAAATAATTTAAACAACAACTTCCCAAATATTTGTCGATATTATGAGTTAATTTTGACGATATATCTTATCATATTTTGACTCTTGATACACATTCCTAAGGAACATTTTTATAGCTACATTTGCCTAGCAACATTTTCTGCCGCATTTGGCCATGTTAAAAATTTTTAAGGAATTAATTGTCATTTATTTATTTATTTTTATTATTATTTATTTTAAAAGATTTCCATTTTTAAACCGTTTTTAAGTAATTAAGTTATAAATTTATGTTGCTATAATAAAATCTCCCAGTGCACCAGCCGAAAGGACGTGCAACATGACAGGCTGAAGTTGAGTGGTCCACACCCGCACATACAAACTCACAGTTACAGGATGCAGCTGCTGGACCTGTGACAGATACAGCTACAACCGGGATACAGATACAGATACAGATACAAATACAAATACAGATACAGATATACGGATACAAAGACCGCAGCCAGCTGGGCAGGCTAACTGAGTTAGAGCTGCCGAAAGTTCCAGGGGAAAGCCGGGTGAGCGAGCCCCGGGAAATACGGGAAATGAGGAGGCAAGTCGAGTCTCGAGCTGAGGGCAAACAAGAAATGTAAAGAATGCCACTGACAATGTACAAAGTGCAAAACTAATTTTACAGAGTGAACAGAAGGACGTAAGACGATAGCAACAGCCCTCGTCGTGACTGCAACATTAACCCATCGAAACCTGTGGTCAGAAGACACTTAATCATAAAAGCAACTTCAATTATAGCCGAAAACTACGATACAATTTGTGCATCTCAAAAATGCAGCTTGAAAGGCATTACAATCGGTAGGAGGAAGTCCTTCAGTCCCTTCTCCATTTGTCAGGAAATTTCCGAAAATGTGCTGTAAGCCGATTTCCCGGCAAAATGTCATGCAATCTTGGCCCTTGGGTTGATTACTTTGTTTGCCATTTGATTTCGGGGTCTTCTGCCTTGCATTTTGCGTTCGTTTTTCGGGGGGATTTCGAATTTCGGTCTTGCCCCGTCACTTAATTGCTTAGATTTGTTTAATTTAAGCCGATTATACACGACCACAATTTGTAAAAAGCCTGCTCTTCATTGTGAGTGTTTGCACGGCCAGGTGTCAGGCCTATTATCTATTAATCGATACGGAGTTTGAATGGGTTAGTGGAAAAATTCTCAGAGATAGATTGCACTTGAAGAAAGGTGAATAGGAAATAGGAAAAAATTATAGTTTATAACCCTAATATATGTCTTTATTATTTTGATTTTAGCAGGAAATATAATTAGGAAAAATCTTCATATCTTTTTATTTGTTTTATTTAAACTAAAAACCCAATACTATTCACTGGTTTGGAATAGTTAATATATAAAAATTACCAAAGCTGCTTGTTTTTATATCTTATTTTAGGATATAGCGGTGATTAAACATTTATTATATCTTTTAGATGTACTTTTTGTGGTCAATTTATTATCAATAAACATTTTACGTTTCATAAATATATATATTTCTATTTCAAATTAAATTTTTCTTTAGTTAAAAATAAAAACAACTTTAAGTAAATAATCATATAGCACAGAATCGAAACTCTCCCATATATATATCCGTAGTTTTATTTTTGATGGGGTAACCTAGCGATAGCCAAAACGTTGTAAACCTTAACCTTATCGAACACCCTGTCAATGGCCAAAATGGCATGGAGGAAAAGTGGCAGGGAAAAAAAGTTTGGAAAAATGTAATCAAGCACGTAACTTGCACAAATTTTCTGCACTTTTGCCGAAGCCAAAAGCGGCAAAAGCCTCCCAGGCCAGCCGCACACACACACACACTCGCACACACACACACTGAGGAACATGCGGACGGTGAGAGACACGCACGCCTGAGTGCGGCACACCCACGACCCACGACCCACACACACCACCCACACACATAGATACTCTGACACACAGATACTGGAGGTGCCATCAAAAAGATTGCCGGCTGCCTGTTTGCTCTCGCTGTTGTTGTTGTTGTTGTTGTTATTGCAATTCTTTTGACTATGAACTTCAGACAAAAAAATACAGATGAAAATCGAACAGGAAAAAAGATTGTTCCCCTCCATCGGATCAAAATACAAAAAGTCAAAAGAAAAGTTAAAGACTTTAAAATCCGCCTCGGGCCAAAGTGATTGAGCGTGTGTCGCTGCGAGAGTGGAGAATTTGTAAAAAAAAAAACTTGCAGGGAACTTTCCAGGGGGGAGGGGGAGGATGACTCTCTGGAAAATACTGGGGACGACAGGTGAATGCACTGTGGAAAATGTCTTAATTTGTTCAAAATTTATTAGGAGACCTTTTTGGAAAAATTAAGAAGTTATAAGTATATTTCATATAGCAGAATATATCGATATATATTATTCTTTTTTCGTATTAAATTGGTTCGATAACTTAAACGGAAAATAGATTAATTACAATGTTTGGCAGAGTTAAAATATTGATTTATATATCGACTTTTTGGCAAATATCGACAAGATAAGTAGAATATCGATTTAGAAAACTATAAATTATTTAAATTTTTATAAGAATTAATTCCATTTTCTCTCCGTGCAAAATAGAGTAATATCAGTGACTGCGTGTGGTCCTCCTTAATAGACTCATGGCTTGCATAGTCTCATGTCCCGCAAAAGGCGCACGAAAAATCAAATGAAATTGATCCCCAGACAAGGCGGAATAAAGAAAGAAGAGAAGGAGCAGAAGGAGGATGAGGCGGAGAAGGAAATCAAAGGCGGTGGGCATCCTTTTGCCAAAAAAGAAAAGGGAAGTCGCAGACATGATATGAAATTATTTGTCAACGCCGAATGCCATTTTCAACAACTTTCCGAACATTTCATTTCGTTTTCGTTCTGCCAGCCGGCTTCGAGTGCCCCCAAAAGACGGGTGGGGAAAATGGAAAACGAGGGAGTCAAGCCGATGGAAAGCGTCGTCTTCTCCTAGGGCCTTCATTTTGCATTACAGCTCCGCCTGCCAGCGGCCAGACATGCAATGACAACCATCGCAGAAAAGCGCTGAAACTTTCTGATTGCTTGCAAATGTTTTATTAGCCTGATTTTCCCGAAAGAGAAAAGGAAGGGAAATTCCAGTTCCGCCTTCTTTCGCTCCGTTTTTTCCTCAGTGATATGTGTGCATATTATGAGATGTGGAGCAGGATAAGCTACTCGCACACAAAGGTGAAATGGGATTTGCCAACTGAAAACCAATTCCCCATCTGAGGTTTGAGGTCTTAACTTACATTATCAGACACGTGGATCGAGGAATCCTTCTTGGGAAAACAAAGTTATTTGTTTTGTTTGCAGAGATTTTAATAATATTTTTTAGCTAAGAATAGCTCAACATTTGGATTTTTTTGTTAAGGAGATTATTTTTTAGAAATTAATGAATTTATTCTAGTGATTCCACTCAAGATTAAGCTTTTGTTGCTATTAAATATCATTGCTTTATTTTTCAATGAACTTTTCCAAGTACCTTTAAAATTTAACGAGTTTCCCAAAGTCCGAAAGTGGAATCAATGAATTTGTAAAGTCCTCACAGCCTGCCGTTGTGCTTTTCGTGTGACTCAGCTTGCTTTTCCTCTATTTCTTTTTTTTTTTTGGGAAAAATCCTGAGAATCTGATCTGCAGGCTGCTCATTAATTTTGTCTATTTAGGAAAAAGTTTTTGCTGTTGCTTGGAAGTTTTTTAAGTGGTTTGCGGTTTATCATTTTTGGTTTTTGTCGGGAATGAAAATGCAGCTGGCCTCGGTGCGCTCTTCCTTGCCTTCGACCCTTTTTCCTCGCTCTGCTCTGCCGCAAACAAAACTGTGCGCAAACAGGAAATAACGGTAACGCTGCTTCATTTCCGCTTTTATTAAAACATACTTTTCACGTTGTACCTTATCCGCCAGAGTCCTCGCTTCGTCCTTCTTGAATTTCCCGCCCATTTTCCCAGCCTTACCCGCGCTTTCCCTGCCATCTCTTCGCCTTTTTTCTTTGGTACTTACTGACAGTGTCTTACCGCTATTTGCTGGGGGTTTCAGGTTACCCTTTCAGGAGAAAAGGGCTTAGTTTCAAGGAGTTAGATCTGTAGATTTGCAGGGAGCTGTGTTTTTTTTTTTAATATTTGAATCTTAAAGATTAACTATCGAAACCTCGAATCAATAGCTGGTGTTCTCAAAAGGTAACTTTAAATAAATTATTTAAATAATGTTTGCCAATTATGAAATAGCTTAAAATAATTTTGCATCTCTTTGAAATGTTTGTACATTATTAAATATTTTCTTTATTGTCTAAAAAGCTATTATTATTCATAATAATTTATTATTATGCATACCCATATTTAAGATTGTGGAATAAATTACTAATCAAGCAGCAGAAATTAAACTTTTTTGTTAAACCTTTCAATAAAATCCCAAATCTTCTATCTTAAGGCCTCAATTATATTTTTCGCAATTTGTATTTTTTATATTTGTTAAGCTGAAAAATATATTTAACTGTTTAACTTTTTCCTTTGAGCAAAAATTTAATAATTTAATTTTATTAAAATGAAAATATATTAAAATACCTAAAATGTTACCCTAAAGCCCACCATTTTTACCCTAAAAATCCCTTCAAAGTGCCACCCAATCCACAATTAATTCCCATCTCAATTAGATCTCCACCGGGACGACCTAAAAGTGTATTAAGTATTCATTCTGGCCGAAGGAAAGTTTGCTTCCCTGGTGTTTTATCCTCTTTGCGTTGTTGTCGCTCTTTGCCAATGTTGTTGTTGTAGTTGCATTTTCCTCCCGTTTTCCCCCCGTCCCCCAGGTTGCAGCTTGTCACTTCCGTTAGCCGCCCGCAGTTTTCCACGAAAGGAAACTACTTGTGCCCATAGTTTTGGGTCCTACTATCTGGTATTTATATATAAATTTTTTTTCCTAGCTGCGGCTGGGCCAGCGGATGCGCTGAACCATCTTTTTATAGGTGTAGGCAGTAGAGGGTGGTGTTTTCCCGGGGGGAAAGCAGTTTTCCCAGAGAGAAAACCGCAGCTAGTTGAAAGTAGCCAAAGGTAATTAATTTTGTAGCTGCAAACTTGGTCGCCGGCGGATTCCGGTCCCCCAGCTTTTGACAGTCCCGCGCGCTTTAGCTCTGCAAATGGATTTCCCATTTTCCATCTTGAGTTTTCCCCCTACATTTTCCCTTTGCATTTCCCCCTGCATTTTCCATTTACTTTAGACTGAAGGAGTGGCAGCATCTCCTCAAATGCAAGTGCGATTTGCCATATTTTTTTTTGGCTCCCCTTTTCCACCAGGTGGAAACTCTCTCCCTCTCTCTCTCTCTCTCTCTCTCTCTCTCTCTCTCTCTCTCTCTCTCTCTGTGCGTTTGTCTATTAATTTTCTTGGCTTGCAGCGGCTGTGGAAAAAGGCAACGCGACCGCGCCCCATTTTTTTGGGTGGGCGTTTGACAAACGGGCGGTGATAAATTGCCAGCGGAGCTTGAAGGATAATAGTATCTTTAAGGAAGTGCACGGTTCGAAAAATGATATCAGTAGCTAAGGGACGTAAATCTTTTGATTTAAAGAAGATTTTTCATTCAGAAAAGAGTATAATATAAATTATATTTTTTGGGTAATAAATAAATAAAACAATTTAAATTCATATTTTACCTACATTTTTGATAAAAGTGCCCACTTTAAATAAAAGAAAATATCTATAAATTGAATTATAAGGCTCCTTGTCGTGATACATAAAGTGTAATTAAAAAATTTTGGCTTTCCCATATTTCGTAACATTTTACTGATTGTTTTCAATCCTTTTAAATTCTTAATTGCAGTCCATAAAGCGATCCAATATTTTTAAATTATTTTACTTACTTTTTAGAAAATTAGCAAATTGATTTTGCAACATTTTCCAATTTTCAGTGTCTGAAAATTGCGCTTCTTCTGGTGCCCTTGGCAACGCGTCTAATGGAGCGTTTTGTTTTGGCTGCGTTGATTTTGCATTTTGGCCAAAAGAGAGGGCGGCGAGTCAAAGCCATTTGAAGAGCTGCAGGTTGTTTGAATTATAAATTTGATTTTAAAGAGCAGCCGGCGCAGGCCCTCGAGTAACAGACAAATGAAATTGCACAACCAACTGGTGCTCCCGTTTCAGCCGGGGTCTCAACCACCTCAGTTCATCCGATTTGAACGCTAACCTCCTTTTAAGCCGGCCAGGTTCGAGGTGCAAAAGCCATGCCAGGACACTCGGGGACGCGTTAAAGTCAAAAGTTGTACGGACTATCAAGTGTTGTCCCATGTACGTACAATGTACAGCGTACAACGTACACGAAATGAAAACGAAACGAAGTTATCAGGGAAACACCAGGCACAAAGCCATTACGATTGTCCAACGACTGTCTCCTCTGGCTCCTTGGAGCGACAAGTGTTTCGGGGGGAAGCTAGGGATGGAGATGGACACCGGACAAAAAAACGCCCCTTGAACTGTCTGCAGTGCAGCACAAAAAAAAGAAACAAAAACTAAATAAGAAGTAAGGTGTATTTACTAAGAAATACCCTGTACTTGAGGAAATGAATTTTAAATAGTTTATTTCTTTGCTTTTTGGTTAGAAGATACTTCTTAAAAGAACCAGTTATTATTTTAGGAGCCTATTTTGTACTGGTATTATATTATATAAATTGATTACTTTATTTCCAATTAAAGCAATTATACATCTTCGATTTCCGATTTAAACGATTTAAACTTCACAAATCTATTTTTCTCCTTTTTAACTTCATTTACAATATATTTAAATGTTCTCTAAAGTATCTTAAATGCATATCCCTAAACAATATACCCTTCCTGTAAGTATCTACAAAATAGAAAACAAAAAAATCACCTTGGCCACAAGTCGCCCCTTATAGACCCGGGGCCAAATGAAATCCTAGTGCGTGCCGAGGCAAACGAGCAAGAAAACAAGACTATTTGGGAGGATCTCCTTGTCGTAAGCCCGGACCGGGTCCAATGTCAAAAGTTAAAACGCAATAACAAAGGCAGACGGACCGAAAGGAAAGTGGAAAATATCTAATCAAAGACGGCGGCCAAGTCGAAGAAGAGTGCAAAGAGCCCTCGGTGAAGCCTTAGAATTGTTTTGCAATCGCCGGTTGAGTTCCCTTTTAAGGACATTATCTGGTTGTGCCTTCTGTGTGTGCCTCCTGCTTGGATTTCCTTGGATTTCATAACCCCGCCGCCGCACCCGCTGCCTTTGCAGCTAAGCTGCACTGCAAGGCTTCATAATTTTCACCGCATGTGGTCCGTGTGTTGCAGGCGGAGGCCACAGAACGAGTTTCTTTGGTTACGCTCTCTTGAGTTTGAAAATTTAATTTAGCATACACTGGGAGAATTTAAAGGAAAATAAGGGTTGCACTTTTGAGTAACTCAGAGGGAAATATTAGTGAATATTTATTAGGGAAAACATCATCAGTTTTATTTATACATTTCTTAGGGATAATTTCTAGAAAGGCTGGAGAGTAAACAATTAAATTTATTAAGTAAGAGTTGCTTTGAGAATGGTATGGTTTTTTTAACCTTGATAAGGACCTTAATTTGATTACAAATTTATTTAATTATCATAATTTTATAGGGCAAAAAATGTATCAAAAATATAGATTGAAAATTACAATACATTTCTTGCTCCAAAAGATGATGATTTAATATACAGGTTTTTTAAGATTTTCTGTTATATGCCAGCACATTGTTAGTGCTTTTAATATTTACTATTCAATATATATTTTTTAATGGTTAAAATATTTTTTCGAGTGCCGGAATTTTCCGACTTGGATTTGCCAGCTATTTGCGGCTGTTTTGCGGCAAATATTCGAGGGTAATTAATCAACTGCCACGCGCATCGGCTCTGGTAGCCCATTCTTCCGCCTCCCACACGGAATTGGCAGGATTCTATTAGGCGCAGCTGTGTCCTGGTAGTGGTCCTGCTCCCAGTCTTGGCCTTGGCCAAAAGTTGCTGCTTAAGCCGCTGCAAATCCCCGGGAAAGCTTCGCCCGTCTGCACCTGCCAGGTTACCTTGGCACACACAAAAATGTTGCGGAAGAAACATGGAAAATTCGGAAATTACAGAGTTATGCCAGCTGTCGCAAAAATCCAGAGTTATATAGATTTTTTTTTTTTTGTTTTCCCACCGCTCACTCAAAGCAGCTTAGCCGCAAAAGGGAAAAATAATAATAATAATAATACGAGAGACAAATCCATACGGGAGAGCTGCCTGCCTCCTGGTTCCTGCATATTTTTCTGGTTTTTATCGAATCTGATTTTATTCGGTTTCCGGCTCGAGCTGAGAGCTTGGAGATGCCAAAGGATTTTCTCCAGAATTTTATGCTAATTATGCCGCTAAGCTTTTTGGCAACTTTCAAAAGAGTTTTCGGGTCTTAGCGCGAGCTCTGGAAAAAACTTCGCGAGCGAAGCTGGGAAATATTTTCCCAAGACATCTCGGCGTGCTTATGCAAACAGATTTGCCCTGACTGCAGGAAATTAAATCCGATACCCATCCCCCCTCGGAGCAACCTCCTCTTCGAATCCGCACACGTTGGAGTTCTTTATCCGTTCTGCCCGATTTTATATTTTATTTATGGCCAACTGCTTATAATTTACGTTCCGCCGACATCAGCCGGCCGGCGTCTATGGCATCAACACTTCCGCCAGCGGCAGCGGCGTCGTCTGGCGATACCCCGAGTGTAACGATGCCGGCGGAAATCCACGTGGCGGAATCGTCCAGGATTCAAAAGGAATCGGCGGGGTATAGCCGTAACAATGGCGAAAAAGGATAACAAAAGGCGTTGCCTGAATTGCGACCAGGGGATACCCGGTCTTTGGCAGCCTTTGTGGGGGTTTAATAAAAGGGAAGTTCATTATATAATTTGAATAATGTGTGGAGAGCCATAAAAACTTTGGGGTATATGTAGAGAGTGATTTTAAATGCATATTTCTCTTAAACATATATATTTATTGTAGTTTAGAAATTCGTAATAGTTAACAGTCTTCTAGAAAAAATGTTTTATCTAACGAATTTGGAAGCAAATTGCATTATATTCTTCCAAATTAAATTCAATGGTTTTGAAATATTCGGCAGCTCCTTTATAAATTAGTTATAAACATTTTTAATTTAAATTTGCTTTGTAATTGAAATTCAGCATTTTTTTGTTCAAGAATCTTCTGCTTTATTGTGTAATAAGTATCAATTTCCCAAGGAAACAATATACCCCAATTCCCAACCCAAGTAACGGAGTAAGAAAAGGAGAAAACCTCGAAATAGAAAGGACATGCCTGGGCAGTTTTTGTTGCTGACTGAGCAGCATATGGCAAAAGTTTAAGTAAGCAATATTTATTTTGTATTTCTATTTGTTTGTGCGAGCAAAAGAGTATTCTTCTTCCTTTTCAATACAGACTGCGGTCTGCAGCGGAAAAGCTGCTGGGAAATGCCAAAGCAAAAAAAAAAAAAGGATGGGTGGAAAATATGAAAAATTGCAACATAGCCTTAGCCTCTGGTCGGAGTTAAACTTTTATTTGTTTGCTTCATTGCATGGGCGAGGCATTTTGTGGTTGAGCGAATCTCAAAGTTGCCTTTTTCCCACACAGCGGCGCGGTGGCTGGGGGAAAAGTGGAAAAAGTAAGCGGAAAAACTAAAACTGCTCACAAAGGCGAATTTTGTTTTTGATGCTGCTACTGCTGCTGCTGCATCTGCATCTGCATCTTGTATCGGATCGGGTGTATATATAATATTATATGCATTTCGGGCTTGGTCACTTGTCTGGCATGTCAATAAGCCGTAATATTTGGAATTTCTTAGTTTCAGAGATACTCGTGCATATGCGAGAAAAACTTTGGCTGGCCAAAAACTTATTGACTTGCGGCCATCGTCTGAATGCCTGACAGCCACAATTCCCAGGGGCAAGCACTCTGTGGCATGCATCATTGATAATGTATCTGGCGGGGGGCTGCCGGGGAAATCCCAGGCATCGGCATCTGCATCTGATTCTGAAAACTGCCCGGCACTTGCACTTATTCTGGGCGCACACTCACCTCCTTCGTCGGTCATCACCAGAATGGTGGTCTCCGGTCCGAGTCCCTCCGGATTGAACACCTGCACGGTCACCTTGTACTGCGTGTATGTCTGCAGATTTTGTATTTCATGACTCTGAAAGCGAGAAGGAGATTTTTCAGTTCAGTTCAGTGGGAATGAATCATTTAAAAATGCCGCTTTAAAATGCAAACACTAAATGTACACGGGGAGAAATAATTAAGGGTGTTTTAAAAAAAAATATTTTTTAAAAATTTAAAAAAAGAATGTAAAAAAGTCTTTACAAACAATCAGAGGTGCTATTAGTAAACATTTTAAAATGTAGCGAACAAAACCTGACTGAAACCAGACATATTTTATTGCATACTTTTAGACAGCTTTATTAAATGTTTTAAATAGTTTAGCGATTTCCTTGGGCTCTCTTTCATAAATAGTAATTTGTAAATTGAACTTAAAGCTGTGACTCTAAAACCATATATATTTTTTAATTTTCCCATATTTTCTTTTTAATATATTTTTCTTTTTACGTGAACTCTACGCCAAAGACTTTATTTGTTGGCCGTTGAAGGCGCATAACAAAATAAAGTGGAGCACTTCCAGCAAGTGCTTCTCTGCAGCATCAGCCCCTGCTTCGCCCCGAGCAAAACCCCCTCTACTCACCCCACCCCCCCAAGCCACCCACTCGTTCAGCATTGTGCATGCTTGGAGCGGAAATTGCGCGTTGCATACTTTTGTGCGTTGCCGTTGGCAAATATGAAAATTGCAGCACTTAAAATTGATTTGCAGTTGCTGCTGCGTTGATGTCGGTCGGTGCAAGAGGAAATTGAGTTGCTTGGGCAACGAGCAAAGAGTCTTTGCCTTAATTGCCGCCGAGCACAGACACATATGCACGGTGGAAAAAATTTAATAAAGAATGAAATGTGAAATAAAAATTAATAATTGAACTGGGAGAGTATCCTTTTGAACTAAAAAAAATGTATGGAAATAAAGAATAATTATTAATTGTATACGAGGTATTTAAAATACAACTTGAGAAATAAGAAAATAAGGTTAACAAAATATATAAACAATATTTTGAAGGGTAGTTTCTACATGTAAAGTAATAATTTATTATTAATTATTATAAGCAAAGAAAATCATTCTCCAAAAGGAAGAGAGAAAAAGAAATAGATTCTTCAACATTCTTTGGCTTTAAAAACTTACCCAAATTTATAAACAATAAGTAGAGAATTTAGTTTTCTGCTCAGTGCAACCATTGGACTTGCCATAAGTGAGTCTGTTTCGCTGGCTTTGTCCGTGAATTTCCGCGAGCAGAGTGCCGGCTGATTAAAGTTTAACCAAAGGTCAAAAGCAGTGTGAAGCCATAAAACAAGCCGCAGACTTAGAGTGCTACGCTAACTAACACACCGCTTACACACACTCGCTCACACACACACACACACACAAATGGTCAGCTGCCTGAGGCGAGCGCAAATTATGTAGCATACATTAGAGTGCTCGGCTTCTCCAGCTTAATTTGTATACGAGCATCCTGTATCTCTCTGTCTGCGCGCGTGTGTGTGTGTGTGAGTTCGTCTGCGGTTTAACCGCAAAACCAACGGGTTTTCGACTGTGCGAATTCTAGGCTTCTGCTTAGCAGCGGATTGACTGCCATGCCAACAGCTTAAGTGGCTACTTTCTGGGCTTTTCAGATGGCGCCAGCCACTATCGCAGCCGTTATGCCCCCTCGGAAAAGTGTGATATCTTTCTAGGCCTTTTACAGTTGCGGTTGAGAAAATAGCTCTATAAATTGTAAAGCCTCTTTGCTGACAAATAAATCAGGTTTACAAATTTTTCCGATAAGTTTCTTTGAAACTTTCACAAGGAGAAATTGTAAAAAACTGATAAAAAAAATTAAGACTAAGCAACTATTTGATTAAATTATTAATAAAAATCTATGATATATTTTCCTAGCTCAAACTGTCGACATAACTGCGTATGTAAGCGCTGGTCGCTAGGATTTAGTGCTTCTATATATGGTCGGGCGGTCATATAATTCCATTTTATTTAGTCGCCAGTAAATGAGGCCGAAAATTTACAACTGCTTTTATTTTTATGGTCAGCAGAAAGTTGGAACTGCCCAAGGGCAGTGCTCAGCGTGCTTCGTAATTGATATAATGTAATTGATAAAGTTGCCACAACTTCCTGCCATATTGCATAACTTTTGAAAGTGTGAAGCGGAGAGATAAGCATCTAAATATTCCCTTTCGTCCCTTCCATGCCTTAATTACTGCTCAGCGGTTTTGATGGCTCAACGGGGCTGCGAGTAAAGGATTCCGGAAAACGGCAAAGGAGTGTTTGGATGTACAGACAGATGCAAATTTCATCTGTCAAACAAATCCCGAATGGCTCCTGGAAAAACTCCACGCTTTTTTACAACATTTTTCCTCGCTGAACCTTCTGTTTTATTTGCTTGTCTTTTTTTTTTTTTTTTTTTTTTTTTTTCTTTCTGGTCGTCTTGTTCATCAACAATATCAGTGTCGGGGCAGTGTTCTTCTTTATTTTTTTTGTTTGCCCAGTTTTTGCGTGGGGCAACTCCCTTTGAGGTATCGTGTGACTCGACTTTCCGGCTTTTATCTGCGTAAAAGTTGCAAAATTTATGCTTTACGGCGCAGAAATTTTAATTAGAAAATTGGCAAATTTAGCCCTACAGGCGAAGCTGGCGAAAAACTGAAATTTTCCACCTCACACGTGACAGCTCAATGTGAGCTGCCGCTGGCCAAAAGAGAGGGGCGCTAGGGACGGCGCAAAAACGGGGCGTGGCAGGTCGACAGAAGCCGCAGGCCCCTGAATGCTGATGCTGCGATATGGGAATAACAGAAAGCCATGTCCTGGAGTCCACCAAAATGACTTGAGCAGGGCAAAAAATAACTTGTGCATCTGGAGAAAAATGTAAAGGAGATTTGAAGGATTTTTGATTGAAATAAGGAATCATATTATTAGGATATGAAATCATTATTTACTTATTAATTGTAAAGAAAGTAACCCAAAGTTTGTCTCTTAACCCGGGACTATCAGGTTTCACGAGTTTATCCTTATTTTTTCAAGTAAATTGAACTATTCAATTTATGAATATTTTTAAACCATATTTTCTTTTTTTCATTTTTGTATTTATTTTCCTTATTCAATTGACAAAATCTATTTTGTAAATAATTTTCTCGTTGTGCACTTTACTTTTACGAACAAAAAAATAAGCACAACTAAAGTCGCACGTTTCTGCCTGCAAGGATAATATTTCAGCATGCCAGCGACATGCAAAGGAGCAGCCAGATAGAGCTGGTCCTGCGATAGAGACAGAAAGACAGAGACGGCGAGCTGCGTCTAGATAAGGACAAAATATGCACTCGAGCACAAAAGCGTGCCGCGCTTGTGGCAATCAGCCGTTGTATTCTCCCGTTACGTTCCCATTTCCCTAGATTTTTTCTCGCCCCCCAAATTTTTATATTTTCCAGGCAGAGTGGGTGTGTGTCTGTTTTCTATTTTTTTTTTTCGAGTGTCGTACGTGAGCATTATCGCTAATAATTTTTGCATATTTTTAAGACAGCAAATGCATCCGGCATGCTGCTGCAGAAATGCATTCCCCCAGCTCTGGCTTCTATATTTGGCTATAAAGAGATAGCCGGCAGGGGTTTTCAGGCTTTTTAAGAGCGCTAAGACAGAAATCCATTGCCAATATTTAGTAAATTGGGCATATAGAAAAATTCTAAGAGAAAAATGCAGGTAAAATGCACTCTTTATTTCTTGACATTTGTATCTATTATTTATCTTATTTATAATACTAATTATTAATTACTTATTTCCATTAGTTTCTATATATATTTGAATATATTATATTTTTGGCTCACAGCCCCAACTCATCACGGAACCAACTAAACAATTTAACAAAACAAGATTAAGTGTTTGGTGTTTCCTTTCAGCCAAACTTATATTTTATTGAAAGGTATTCCCAAGTTATTTGTCCCGGGCTTCGCCCCCACATTTTTTCTTTCCTCATTTTCTGTCCATTTCCCGCCCCCATTTTCTTGCCACTTTCTTCATTAGCCACGTTGCGTGCCGAGGCACAAACACACACAAACAGTGTTTTGGCCTAGAACCCAACAACTAGAACGAACTGGCCCCAGCTGAGAACTAATCGTTAACAAATTGCCAGTGATATCGGCGGGGGTCTGGGTCCCCAACGAGATATGGCAACACCTTGACAGGTGGCCACCGAAAAACACTTGTAACCCTGCTGGCTTTTCTGTGTGTGTAGGTGTCTGGGAAATGTTTTCTTTTTGGCCAGGTGTAAATTACTTTTTAATACCGCTGCTGATGTGACTTTAAGCCAGAAAATGACAGGGCACAGAAAACGCAAACACACACATTCTCGAATACTTTTAGACAAAACTTTAAGCCGGGAAAATGGGAAATCCTCGGGCTAAGAAAATGATATGCACGTGGCAAGTCAGACAGACACGAACCGAAAACCAAACCCCGAGACCCCGAAGCCCGAACCCCGAAAACCAAAGCGAAATTGAATGACGCTGCAGGCGGGACACGAAAGCTGGCTCTATATTTGAAGGGTACTGAGAAAAAACTTGCAGTTTTAAATATATTTAAAAATAACAAATAATAAAAAAGAAAGAAGGAAAGAAGAATTAGAGGAGTTGGAAGGCAGAGAACCTCAAGGAAAATTACAAAAGACACTTTTTAAAATTTTAAAAGCAAAAGTAAAAGATTTTCTAGCTAACTAATGGCTTTCAAGAGTTAGAAAAGAATCTTCTGCCTCTAAATTTTTAATTTTCCCCATTTTTCTTCTCATTACAAATTTCTCTCACTGCATTTTAGCTTCTAAACTGCATTTGCCATGTGAAAAAAGTGTCAGAAATCATGAAATTCAATTATTGTTGCCGCATACAACTAAATAGGAAAGTCAGCATAGGGCTTAGGGCACCCAGGAATTTCTGAATACTCACCTCTACGGTATTGTCCCTGATGTAGATCTCCTTGGTATCGTTGGGGTCCCGATCGCGAGGCCGATATGTGATGCGGTAGCCCAGGAACTCGCCCAGTATGGTATCCGACGGCGGTGGCTTCCACGAGATGTACACCGACGTCGAGGACGTGTTGTGGGCCGTCGTGGGTATGGGCTTGCCCGTGGGAGCTGCAAGAGATTAAGTCAAGAGCGAACCATGAGTGAGTGAATGAGTGCGAGATTGGGTTAGGCCGGAAAACTTTCTCGGAGACTAAGGGGACTGCCAAAAAGTTCTCTAACTCAAAAATTCGAAATTAAAAACGCCGCGCAAAAGTTTTCGGCGAACGAGCGGCTGAGCCTCTGACCTGTCATGTAAAGCGGAACGTTGTCTGTGGCATTGTCAAGTTGTCACTGTCACGCAACATAAGTTGCAAGTGCCACAGCCTGTTTTTTTTTTTACCCTAGAACTTTCCTTTAGCTCCTGGACTTCTTGCCTATTCGCGCATCCGTTTCCCTTTTGTTGGCCCTGTCTGCGAGCATTACTCGCAGGTTAAATGATGCGTGTGTCTCCGAAGGTACACTGGACGAAATTACAAGAAATTTCAGCTAAAAAGTTACTTCAAAAATATGCAATGGACTTTATTTTTTGCTTAAAAGTTAACTTTTAGCATAATTTTCCTCTGTTTCAATTGTTAATGAAGTGTTCTAAATTTAGTTTCGTTTTGCTGATTCAAAATCTTTTCCGTTTATATATATTTTTACGTTCCTAAATTTTTAAAATTAAATATTGCAAATGCTAACCCATTTAGCTCCCTTTTTTTCTTAGTGTACCAGGTGAGCTAGGGATGATCTGGCAGTTTGCCACGCGCTTTCTCCACGAAAAAGGACGACGAAATACTTGGCATAGCTCAATGAATTTATAAATAAATTAAAAGATATTTTGTGTCTTTTGGCTTGACATTGATGCCGAGAGAAAGTTTGCTTTTGGCAAATTGAAAAGTTTTTGTTTTTTCCGCCGCTTAGATTCAAGATATCCGCTCAGCATCGCTTTGCTACTGCTGCTGCTGCTGCTGTTTGGCGTGTGTCATTTGGTTAATTTATGCATGCCGTAGGCTTAATTTATACAAATTGGCAACTCGGCCGGCGACCGTAGCATACACACATTCATAGCTTGAAGGACCTGGGCCGGGACCCGGACCAGAAGGACCTTAATGAGCTCTCAGGAGCTGTAAGGACGCGCGCCAACACACTATTGACTAATTTGTAACCGCATGTGTTGCAGCATCGGCAGCTTGGGTCGCATTCCATTGTGCGTGGCGGGCGGCATAAATGGAATTTCACACCGAAACCTAAAATGCCTGCACTGGCAGAAATAAATCGGAATTTTTTCTATTAAATTAAACACTAGCTTGGGAGGTTAAGCTGCTACAGAAAGCTCTAAGTGGTTTGCCTTAAGCATTCAACATTTCTTAGCTTCAAAACTAACAGAATTCTTTGAGGGTCTCTCAGTATTTTAAAGATGTTCCTATTCTCTATCCTATTTAAGTAAGTTATTAATTACCCCTCGAGTTTTTCTAACAGTGCCGTGCCAAAGTCATTTCCAATGTTCGTAAGACAAATGTGTTGCTAATAGCTTGTCGCTGTTGCTGCTGCTGCTGCTTTGCCTTTGATTAATGTGTCTCGCGCTCTTAAAGCCTACGGAAAGTTTTGTGACTTTTCGGGGGATGTACTATATGTGGGACACGCACTGGCATACGATTAATCATTGTCTGGGGCAGTCAAGGCAACAGTAACAGCAGCAGGTGAAATGTCAGACAAGTGACACGAATCCTTAAGCATTCGGCACCGAAATTAGTGCATCGAACGCAGAGAACAACAGAATGTCATTTAGTAATAGTAGCAGTTCCCTCAAACTTTGCGGCAAGCAAGTTCATGGGCCTTGTCATCGCATGCTAATGAAATGAAAGCTGCCTCTAAAATTTAAGTGTTCCGAAAACTCACTTATGCAGTGGTACTATAGGGGGTAAAGAAATAGTGGTTTCTTCAAATTAATTTATTTTTTTTATATATAATATATCATAAAGTTTTAAAATTGAAGTTATAATATTCAGTTATTAAGTTATTTTTTCTTTAAAAAATGCTTATCGAAATAAAATGTCGGCACTCAATTTCGAAACTATTGTACTCTTTAACATATCGATTTTGAAGTATCGTTAAAATTTAAAAATTATCGTTATACAAGAAAAATGTCAGAAAAATGTTTTTGTTTTTATTTGTCTGTCTTTGTTTTCCGATTTTATTGGTTCGATATATTAAAAAGTATATTGAATCATCGAAGCATCGTAGCCTTAAAGCAAAAATTTATATATTGATAAAGTATCGATAATTCCTCCCATATCTACTTTCACTTTAAGTCTTGCATTTTGTACTCTTTTTACGAGTACAAAACCCAACAAATATAAATATTTAAATACCAAAAAAAGTACTCTTTGCGTGATAACTATTATTGCGGCCACAGCTGTAATTTCCTCCAGCGAAGGCGAACGTAGTTAATGTTGCTGCGAAGCTGCCGTGCACCCGTGACAGGACGAAAAAGGAGCCAGACCCCGACCTCGAGACCGAGCCTCGCCATAAAATGACGACACACCTGGCCGGGCCTAGGCGGATGGCCTACCGTCAGCGGAAAAATAATTAAACGTATACAACGTGAGAAGACTCCACTGGGCTTTATGAAGCCGTAATTGCTGGCAGTTGCCGGAGTGGAGCTGGGCCCGTGACAACTTTTCATTGACGGGGCACTTAAAAGTCAGGCCAAGTCGTTCGGAATTCAAATGAAAAATTAATGCGATTGTAAAAATTGTTATGTCATGTATGTCGCGTAACTTAACTCCGACCCCGTACTTTATACTAAATATGTTATGACATGTGAACAGCCTACGCGAAATAGTTTATGGTTTCGGGTCCAATAAAGTGCGTAATGAAGGATAAGGGAAAGGACTCGGAAGGACTCACCCTCGCGCAGTGTTACTATGTAGTATGACTCCTTGGACGGCGGGCTGATGCCCAGCTTGTTGACCGCCAGAAGGCGAAAGCTGTAGACTGTGAAGGGCGTGAGTCCTGTCACCTGATATGATGTGGCATTCGTCTTCGTGTAGATCCTGGCCAGCTGCTCCCAAATGCCATCCTCGCCCTCTCTGCAAGGTGGAGAAAAGAAGTAATTTTATTAATTTTTTTTAAGGATAACTTAAAGAGATTTCGTTGTTTTAGACTTTTTAAGAAATTAAAAATGCCTCTTTGTCTTTATAGTTCTATTAAAATGTGATTTTTAGCATAAGTATTAATTAAAATTAATTTATACTAAATATTTATGATGTTCTTAAAATATTATTTAATACAGAAATCTACGTAGTTCCATCACTTATGCATTTAATGAGCTTTTTCCCGATTAAATTCAGTTTAATGCTATTACTTAATAAACTTACATTTTGGGTATTAAATTCCAAAAAAATTACTTAGAATTTCTCCACATAAGACTTAAATAAATTACAATTACAATTACAATTTCTCTAGAAAATTAGAAGGAATTTGCAATATATTAATTGACATTATTATTCTTTATCCAATTAAAACAAAACCAACAAAATTAAGAGATTACGCTCTACTTTGTTCATCATTCTGTGCTCATTTTAAACAGCCCATATTTAGTGATCAATAAAACAGGACAATCTGATTAAATTTCCTAATTTAAAGACCCAATTCGACCTCATTAATTTAAAGTGTACGTTGAATGAATCATCATCAAATGGAAAATTCATTGAGCAATTAATCGAGTAAACGAAAACGCGACCAAACAAAACATTTTGATTCGCCCGAAAATTATTTGAACGAATCATTTCATTATTGTGCATTTATATTGCAATTACCAGCTTAATTGCTGGGCGCACCGGCACACGCGTCTCACATATATCCCCTATATAGTATATATCAGAAATCTATATGTTACGCGGGGGATGAAGAGGTCGCCAATATACATAAACCATGGGCATAAAATGCATTATGAAAATTTATATAAAACGGATGCGGATTTGCATGACACTTGCGGGCGGGCGGGGAAGCCATCCGAAATGTGTGCCGCACATAGGCACTAAAATATTTATGCGCCTCTTTTGTACACCCCGCACCTATATGGAACCTTTCCAAAATACAACAAAAAAAAAAAGGAGCACACCCCTCAACGCATATAAATTACCCACAGTCCCGCCGTCGCTCGCACAATGAACATTTTTCATGGCACATTTCAAAGTGTAGTAAATTTTGGTTTAAACTCACATAATTTTAGCATATTTTTTGGCACATTCTGGCTGGGCTGGAATGGGAGATGGGCTAGCATAAATTTCGCGGTGGCCTTCGTTTGATTTTAAATGGAGCTTACCGATTTGAGTGGTGCAGACCAAGAGCCCCCGGCTTTCATGGCTGCGATTAAAAATTGTTTAAATACGAGCCCGATGAAAAATGTTTGAGCATTTCATGAATGGGGTGACAAACAATAAACCCCCGCAAAAAAAATGCATACATGACCAGCCGGAAGGAAATTGTGTCAAAAAAATGATTAAAATTAATAAATGCGTGCGAGCAGCTTCCGCGCTGAGTGCTGTGCCCCATCTGTTTGCGTTTGGCAACGGGCATTTAGCGAATATATATATATATATATATAAATATATATACATCTCGTATATCGGAGGCAGCCGGGCACACGTTGCACTCGATACAAAAAATTTGTTTGGCGACTTTATGAAGCATGCCGAGGCCCATGAAAACCATATGAAAAATGTACTGGGCCCGGACCCCTTTCTGCCTGTAACCCTCGAGTAAAAAAATACCACTGTGTGTATATAGGGAAGAGATTTTTGGCCCAAAGTAACCACAATGGCAAATAAATTTGCGGCCTTTCACGGACATGTATTGGTTGCCCTTCTTTTTTGTAGTTGTATCGTCGTTGTCCTTGTTTTTCTCCGTCGGTGGTTGGTAAGCTGCTTTAAAAATGTTTGCTTTACTCAATTTTTTTTTTTTATATTAAACAAATGAATATGAGTTATTTATGCATCTGCGTGTGTTTGCCTTTGCTGGCGTATCATCGTATCCACATACAGCCGAGGGACACACACAGGAGTTGTTGAAACAGGACACTTTACTTGCCAGGACGGAGTTCTTAAAGTAAATGGACAAATAGTGCGGATAAGCCAGGGACTTTTAGAAAAAAACAGGACAATATTTATTGGCAAAAGAACAACTAAAGGAAAGAAAGCTTATGGTAACGACCTGGAAGTTATTTTAAGAATTATAATTGGAGGTTTTGAGTTGTATTTGCTTTAAATAAATTCTAAATTAATTTTTATCCAAGTCAAATGATTACTTTTTAAACTAAAAATCATTTAAGAGATTTAACATCTCCTAAGAGTTACCTCTCTCTAAATTAAATCTAAAAATATTTTAAGCAATGTTTTTATTTCCGTTTTTGCATTTCATTACCTTTAACCAGTTCATTATGCTTTTGCAACGTACTTTACATAATGTCAAAAGCAAACAAAAATTACTAGCAAATGAAAATGTTTTCATAAAAAGCGAGAATTAATTAAATTGCTTTGCTACGGGTACAACAACAACAAAATAAAGAAAAAAGAAAATATACTAAATAAACACACTGTGAAATCCAGTGAATAAAAATGCAGCCGAGTGAGATGAAGGGCTGGCTCTATATCTGATTCATCAGCGGACAGGGCATAATATTATGCACAATTTTATTTTTTTTTTGTTTGGCTTTCTGGTGAATGAAATCGAGAAAACAGTATCCCGAACAGAGCAGAGTTGATAAACATGTCAGAGGGAATGTGGAGTGGCAAGCCACAAAGTTTTGGCCCAGTTTTCGGTTGACCGAAAGTTATGCCAGTGGAATATGCGACACACACAAAACGTCGATGCATAAATGTGCATCAGTATATGTGTGCTCAAATGGCATATCTCTATATATGCAAGCATATCCTCGAAACCGATGACATTATCCTGCCCAGCCCGCTGGCAATGCAACAGTTGACGGGGCAACAATTTATGGATAGACTTAACGCTCTGCAGGGCAGGGCAGGCCATTCGTCCCATTTCAATTGCCAGCCGGCAAATCCGGCGTAAGCATGTCCCCAACACCAGCACCATCATCATCATCATCATCATCGACATCGTCATCGTCGTGGGTTGACGTCTTTCAATTTCGATGGCAGTTCGTGTGCATATTGAACTGCCTCTGCATCCCCAGCCCCCTTTCCATATACGCAAATAAACCGAATCAAGCGAAAATGTAAATAAGAGGCGTGGGCTTGGGTGGGTGGTGTGGTGGGGTACTTCAAAGGGATCCAGAGGGGCACAGGCTAGTGGAGAGGCATCAAGAACTCGACTCACTCCCGTGTCGATGGGAATTTACATAAAATGCAGTCTGCAAGCCCGCGTTGCTGGAGATGCAGAGCTCGAGCTGGTGCTGAGAGATGGGGCAGCTTCATTTTCTGTGTGTGCGCGTTGTCCAAAAAAGTATGCTGTGTTGCGTATAAGCTGCACTGAGGCACTGAGAGAATATTCTGGGGGACCCCTATAATAAATTATCTCCGCTTCCAAGATCAAACCTAATATAAGAACACAATAAGATTTCTTACTCTGGTGGTTGTGATTTCTTTCATTTTTATGTGCAGATAACTCTCTTGTTTGCATCTAAGAGGAAGAGAGTTGATCTTTTTAAAAAGCAAGCGTTCGCAAGAGAGCGCAAATTTCTCTCTCACTCTTAACACGTCTTAGTTAGTTTCAATAAGCACCGAACGGTTTCTGTATACCATTTTCAATCGGCTCATCTTTACCCCTTTGATAAGAGACCTCTAATATATTTCTTTCTGAAAAGAAGATTCTATATTATAGCATTTTTATTATATTTAGCTATTATTTTTTCGATAACCTTTCTTCCCGTGTATGTACACTTGGCAGGCGGCGACGCGTGTTCACATTTCCTTCAGTGTTCTCAGTATTTTCAGTGTTTTCCCGCACAGTGTTTGTGTATGGGTGCAGTTATTTCTTATTTTGCATAAATGCACCGCAGGCTCTGCTTTCCAGTTGGCTGTCATCGATTGTACTGGGAGCCGCAGTGTCTTGTCGAGGACACGCCCCCTCCTGCCCGTAAAAAGAAACGCCCACCGAGCGTCGCCCCGCTGGTGCTACTGCACTTGATGGAAATTTATTGAAAAAGTTTCGCTTTTTGGTTTTTGTTTTTTTGTTCTCTCTTTTTTTTTGTATTTTTAACATTTTTGCTTGGCCTTTGTGCTGCGTTGGCGGCGACGGCTTTCGCTCGCTTTTTATTTCATGCCCCGCATTGAGTTCAAGTTATTCGGAAAATAGCCAGCGCCGCACAATGCCAGCCATATACGGCGTACACCGTGGCGTATACTTACTTTCTCTCTATATATATATATATATATATATATATATGCTCGACTTAACCCGGGGAACCCCATTTACGCCCACAGATGGCGGCTCTGTCCGTGTGTGCGTGCCAGTGTTTTCTTTTCTATTTAAATGGAGCACAAGTGAAGTGCGTATCCCGTAGTCATGCATATCGTCGTCATCCCTTTACATATTAATTAAAGGACCACCGAGGTGGAGGGTGTGGAGACGTGTGGTGGGGATCTGAGATTTACAGTGGCCGTCAGAAAAGTATGGTGAGATGGTGTATATGTGGTTGAATATAGGGAAATCGTTTTTAAATATTAAGTTTCTTCTTAGAATATAAGCATTGTTTACTTAAAACTACTAAACTCAAAAAATACATTTATCTAAAACTCCATAAAATATGCTAAGATCAG
Organism: Drosophila punjabiensis; assembly: GCA_008042585.1. NCBI lineage: Eukaryota > Metazoa > Arthropoda > Insecta > Diptera > Drosophilidae > Drosophila > Drosophila punjabiensis. The sequence continues at coordinate 51,582 of VNJR01011839.1, read as the reverse complement.
CAATATCCTATTATCTTATATGAACAATTTTACGCTATAGTTTCAAGTATTGAAAAATGCATAGAATTTTGTTATATTTATGGCCTGCTTTTCATCTATATTTTTCCAACCTCGACTGTCCAAGTAAGCCAACCATAAACGCATGAATTTAATTGAATGCACCGGCCCAGCCAGGGGCCTTCGATGTTCTCGGCTTTTCATAAATGCGAAAATCAGGTGGGCGTTGAGTCCAAGCTAAAGGCGGAAATGGGCGTGGCCAGCTGCTTAGCGCCTCGTCATAACGATGATGATGATGATGATAATAACGATGGAAGCTTAATGGCGACGGTGTGCATCCAGCTCTCGGTTCCTTTCCGCTCCGCTCGCTAATTCATTAGCGCGATGGGGTCAGCCGCAGTTGGTGCATCCTTTGGCAAAAGCGCCTTTGCATGTGTCAATCATGGCCGCGCGTCCATCATCGCCATCATCGCCACGGACAGCTATTCAGCGCCCTTGGACACCCACAGCATCCACTAAGCCACCCAATCCACCACCCACACCAAGTACAAAGCATCCCAAGGGCACTTCATCAGCTTAAAACAAACCACCAGAGGGGAGGAGTTGTTGAATTAGCTATTTTTTTAAGTTGTGAATTTATAATTTGTTAATTCTTTATTGAAAATATCTCATCTCTTTTAGAGCAGTTTCCATAAATCGATATTATAATTTAAAGACAAGGCACCTTTTTATTCTCTGGTTTTGGTTTCTATCAAAAATATCCCTTCACTATTAGTGTTGTTTCAATAAACCGATTTTCGAAACACATTTAAACTATCATCTGATAAAGACTATATATTCTCGATTATAGAGCAGTTTGTGCTACTTTTAGTTATCGTTTTATATCGAAATTATATTTACACATTAATCGAGGGCTTCAAGTTAAATCACTTATATGCTAACTTAATTTTGTTTTATTAAGTTTTTAAAAATAGTTGCTTTTCATTTAATATCTAATATCTATGACAGCCTTTTTCGATATTTGTAATGTTTATCGAAATTTTTCCCATTAAAATCGTTATTTTCTGCTATTACTTAGAATTTTTCGTTTAACTTCGATATAATTATGATGTAAGCCAAAGTTGTCACCACTGCTGATAGTGGAGCTAACTCCTCATCTCGGTGACAACACTTACCGCGTTTCAATAATAAAATGCGTGACGGGCGCATTCCGCGGATGCTGCGAGTGCGCCCAGGATAAGTTCACCGAGCGTGATGTGAAACTTATCAACAATGGGCGCTCCGGCGGATCGGGCACATCTGCAGGGAAGAAGAGAGAAATTGAGAAAGAGAATGAAATCGATAAGGAGAATCGGCGGAGAATCGGGAAAACTGCCAGCTATCAGTGGAATGCAAATGGAAAGCATGTCAAGGCGGAGGGCAACGACAATAAAAGCACAAGTGAGGAATCGAAGGAAAAATAATAAAGAAACAAGAAAGGAAGCTAACTTCGGCATGCCGAAGTTTGTATACCCTTGCAGATTTCAATTGTATCAATTATAATCTATGCCAAAATAATATAATATGAATTACTTTCATATTCAAACAATTTTTACAGTTTTACATTTTTTTACATTTTTTACATTTTTACATGTAAAATAAAATGTAATTTTTCTCCACATTTACCGATCGTTTGTATGGCAGCTATATGATATAGTTGACCGATCCGGCTCGTTCTGACATATATACGAGTGAGAGTATATAGAAGACTATCTGCTGAGGGACTAGTTTGCGTAGAAACGGACAGACAGACAGACGGACAGACGGACAGACGGACATGGCTAGATCGACTCGGCTGTTGATGCTGATCAAGAATATACATACTTTATAGGGTCGGAGATGACTCCTTCACTGCGTTGCAAACTTCTGACTGAAATTATAATACCCTGCAAGGGTATAAAAAGGAAAATGAACGCAAGTCCGGCGGCGGTGTAAGGAAGACATATCGGAAAATTAAATCCTTGGGGGGGTCCGAGACGGATGTATTGGCCAAGTAAACCGGAAAAATCATTAAAAGTAGTTAAGCGTTTCATTAAGAAAGCAAACGAGAAAACGCGAGACAAGGCAAGGGAGTTGTAAAGGACACTTATCAGAAAACAGAGAATTACTGATGATTTTTATAAGAGTAAACATAACTTTGTAATTTAAGAAAAGGAAAGAAAAAGATATTACCATAAACTTATTATTATTTTTTTAAATTTGTTTATGATAACTCAGTTTCAATTGGAATATCCAACTCACCTTGCACCAGTAGATCGACTATTGCCTCTGGAATATGCCGATCGTTTACCAGACAGATATACTCCGATGTATCACTCGCCAAGGAGGGCGTGAACTGCAGGCCAAAGTTGTCCGATAAAAGTTGTATCTGCAACGAGTTTAGGGAACTTAATTATAACTCTCTCACTCCTCCTTCTATATACATATATGCGATTTGGTAAATTAAAATCTACCCAGAGCGGAGCGAAGCCCCTGACAAATAACAAGGCTGCCGACGACATGAGTTTCCACTTTGGACAGGCAGGAAAAAGTTTTTAATAGTAAGAAAAACTTACATATATGTATGTATGTGGCCGAAGCACAAACAAAGGCATAGCATGTCATTGAACCGGCCTAAAACTTATTCTGTCTCAGGCCAAATTTATTTTGGCCACAAAGCCGGCTCCGGCTCGGGCTCTGGCTCATAATTGAACTCTGTATCTCTTCCCTAAACTAGTTGAGCCGAAAGCCAGCTGCATTGGCTGTAATTGCATCCAAGACTGGTTTGTTTTCCCCATTTTGTGATGGGAAACAAATAATTTGCGTACCTGCTTGGGCCGAAATTTAATAAGGATTTTCATCACAGATTACTGTGATATGCATTTCGTTTGAATTTGAAGCAGCTTCGAATGTGGAAAACTAAATTATTTTCCATCTAGCAGCTGCTGCAGTTCAAGTATCTGGTTTATCTTCGCATGCCTGACCCTGTTATTTACTTTTGTATCCTTGCCACTGTATGCCCTCAAATTACAACTTAAAATGCCTCAGTTCCAGCCTCAGCTTCAGTTCCTTTCTCTCTCTATATGTATATATATTTTGGGGGAAAATTCTGCCGTTCGATTGCACACAGGCAGCAGGCAGAAGGCAGTCAGACAGGGCTTAGTCCTGGAAATATTTGCCAGAAAATTTACCATGTGGAATTTTTAATTTCCAATACGAATTTGTAGTAAACTCTAATTACATTCATCGCTCTTTTGACCGCCGCCCACATGACCGAGTGAGTGGTGACTTGAGGAAAGTATTTTCCCATCCGCTCTTTGTATTTTTTGTGCAAAAAAAAGCACACACACTCAGGCGAGAGGAGAACTTGTAGCGGCAAATCCCTGGTAAGGATCTCCTTAGTCCGCTTGGCTTGTGCAAACATGAATCATTTCCAGTCTTGGCCATAAAACAAAAGTTAATAGCTCAGCAGGGTCCAGGGTCCTGGGAGTGTGTGTGTGTGCAGGGGGTCATGTGTCAGTTGTAATAAAATGAAGCAGCCACTGTGCCAAGGTGAAAAACTTTTAATACACATAATAGCCGGGCCAAGAAGGCAGCCAGCGCTCTTGCAGTCTGGCGGAGGCCAAGAAATGCGAGCCGAGAGCACACGAAGCCGGATTGGGACCAACTTTGGCTGCAGCTCAAGTGTCCCAGTCTGAAGTGAGAAGACAGCCGAAAAAGGATTCATAGGGTATGGGAGACACTGAAGAAATAATAGAGAGACAAAGAATTTACTTAAATTTTATATTTTCTTTAATTCTTTAATACCATAAATTACCCTTGAAGCTCCGCAAAAATGTTATTTGAACTGGTAAAACCTAAAGGGAATTTAATTTTTAAAGTGTTGGCGGAATGTCCTGTCCTAAGCCTGTTAGAAACACTAAAAAAATTTTTGGTTTACAAGGGAATTTAATTTATTTAATATTTAAATAAATTTTTAAATTAATTTAACTCCAAACCCTATCCCTATCCCTGATCTGTAAATAGTTTACTCCATGATTTCTATTAACTCCCAGTGTACATCTCGGGATCCTTCATCATCTGGCTACCAGGAACGGAGGCAACTTCATCATTCTGCCTGCGCCGCCTCAATGGCCCCGCGAGTGCGTTTGAGGCCGCTGCAATCGCTTTCGGGCCGAGCTCCCAGACCTTGCCATCTGGCAGCCACTTGAACGCTTTCCTTCTGTTTTATTTTCTTATTTTTTGCGCCAAGTCGCTTGTGTTTTAGTGCAACTATCAAACATTTAAAATATATTAGCCGCGCGCCGGCTTGCTCTGTACTTTCGAGTCCTGGGCCCCCGACCCTTTGGCTCCACCCCATTGATGGCCACTTAGTTGTCGGGACTTTTGCTGCACTTTCTTGCACTCATCGCCTTCAGTTTGAGGACGGCGGCTCTGGCGGCGTTGGCGGCGAAGGGCAAAGTTTAAACAGCCGCCCGGCAACCGGCTATCAATTATTTTAACAGCTTCGTTTTTGCCCTGAACACCGAGCACTGAGCACCAGGCAGGGCCATATATATTAGAGGGTCCTTCCTCAGCTCTCGTCCTGGGGGTGGGGAAGAGGCGCTAAGTGTCGAAATGAATTCTAATATGACACGGGAGTGCCATTTTTGAGTGAAAATTGCACTTGGAAATGTTTGGGGGTTTTAAGGGAGAGAAAAGCGTTGAATTTTTGATTTTTTACTGGCTTTTTAAGGGGTCTGGATCCCTCTATTCACTTTTGGAAAAAATTTTAATCAGTTATGTCTTATAAGGTTTTTTTCTTTAAAGGAAGAAGCCTGATCTCGCAACAAAACTCACAGGATTCAATAATCCACCTCTAAATAAACAAATCAAATTTTTAATTTTTTTATAATCCTAATTATTCACTTTTCTACTATTTAAACTTCTTTTTTAATAAATATAAATATAAATAAATTTTACTCACCCTTGGACTGTGGAGCAGTGGTATCCGATTGGCAAACTGGGCAATGGTCGTGGACGCCGTTTTCCACACGAGCGTGTCCACCAGCGAGTGCTCGTTGACCCCAGGACACGGGATGGTCACGTTTTTGCCCGCCTCGGCATTTACCTTTACGTAGTCCAGATTTGTGACGTCTGCAAGGAATAAATAAAACAATAAATGGTTAAGCGTCAGTTAAGCACTGGGAAAAATATAGGCTGCAAAAAGGATATTAATAACAATTATATAAAGGAAGAATGATCTAATTCAATTTAAATTTTAACATCAAAGGGGGACTACAGAGTATTTTTAGCTCTTGTGTTATTTTTAGCCCCAAAAGAGTGCATTCACCACCATCAGGAGACGCCTTAAAAAGGGAGAGCTCCTCTGCCGTGAAAGTGGTGAAAGCTTGCCAGAATTTGGGGCATTCCATTGAGAAAGTTCCGGGGCTACGAGCAGCGTCGGAGACCTCGTCGGCCTTGTCGGCGTTGGCGTTCTCATAAAAAGAGGAGCTCCAAGTTATTTGGAAAGGAATATTTTTGGCACACAAAAGCAGAAAAGCAGCCGCAAAATGTTTGGCCAAAATATCTGCCTGGCATTTTAATTACATAACATGTTTACGGAGCAAGTGCCCACCCCTGTCAGCGACAGCGCTTCATAGAGTGTGTGTGTGCTGAAAGCTATTTTCGTGCACTAAACTATTTGGTAGATGCCCAACTGGTCACCTGAGCACAAAATGAAGGTGGCTTCATGCAGGAGCAGCTTACTCCCAGATTCTTTCGAGCAATATTTGTTTTGAAAATTGCCAAAAATGCATTCCAATTTCGAGAAGCCCAACCACTCGCTCTCTCTGTATCTCTCTCCTGTGCGTAGCTCCAATTAAAATTATAGAAACATCAGGACATGACAGGCTTGACGAGATAACAGTGGGAATACCCTATAAGGGAGTGTTACTTGAAACGTTAAATATAAATGGGATATATTTAATATATATTTTAATGATCTTCCCCTTTATACAACAACTTTAAATTGAAAGAAGAAAATTAAAAAAAAAAAGAAATCTTTTGAACTCAGAGACTTATCCCTCCTTGAATCAGATTGACGGACAACTCCGCGAACAAGGCCTGATCTAGATTATGGAGCTTACACAGCCAGCCAAGTCCATGGTACTCCTTGCAAGGGTATAATAAATCGACTGCCCAGTGGGCAGTTGGCCAAGGACTCAACGTAAGCAGCTTTGGCAGCTGCATCTGCATTGCATCCCATCGCATCGCATCGCTCTGCATAAATTGCCAAGCGTCCGAGTGTTGGTAATAAGCATTAGGGATGACAGGACTCTTCTAGCTCCGGCTCCGATCCTGGTAGTCCTGGCAGAGCCGCCACTTGCAATCAATTGAGAAATCATGCCGAAAACCAGACCGATTCAATGCCAAAAACCCAGCCATTAGCTAGTTGGAGTTTGCAGCTCAACTGGTTGCCACAGCGACTGTATTTCAAGTGCCGCCCCAGACCCCATTGCATCCCCCGATGGCAGCCAGGGCACAAATGGTTTTCTGGTTTTCGGTTTTCGGTTCTGGGTTTTTGCAGCATTTTCGTTGATTATTTCAAAATGAATGCAGCTTTTGTCCACCTAAAGCCACGGCTACCCACGGCTTTTGAAAAACGATCAGCGCAGAGTATTTATAAATTATCGATTCATTGTCTTGTGTGTTCTGTGTCTGCCTTTGGAAATTTAATTTCAGTTCGGCCAAGAGCTCGTTGGCCAGCTTTTTGCATAATACATTCGGCGTACTCGCTGCTCGGGGTCAGTTTTTGGTGTAATTTATGATTTTGGAACAACGGCAGGGCCTTGGCTGGCTTAGAAGTTGGAATAGAAATGTACTGGAGGAAAATTTCTTTCCCTAAAATGGGTTGGAAGTAATTTAAGAAAGTCTGGAATTTCTAAATTTTCTAAAGTTTATATTATTTATGAAGGTTGAGTATTACTATTCAGAAGAATAATAATTTAATAAATATGTTTGACATAACAAGCTAAACACAAAATTATAATTGACAAACCCTCCCTTATAAATTGCTTCATCATGATTTCTGAGCTAAATAAAGGTTCCATTTAATTTAAATAATGAATTAATTCAACGCAATTTTTAGTATAGATATGCTTTTTAGAAATTTCCTCTCAGTGATGCCGTGGGAGGCGTGTCATTTTTGCATATTTTGCCGGGTGCATACAGATGAGACTGGAGGCAGTCAGAAACAGAGGGCCGAATCGCAGTTTAATTTCCTGATGCAATGGCCCCGAGTTCAGGAAACAATTGCACACAATTTATAGAGGGAGGAGGTCCTTTTTGAAGTAGAAGTTGGCAATTAAGCAGCAAACAGTGAGACTTTCAGTTCAACAAACAGCCACAGAGACAGACAGACAGCCGGGCGCTGTAAATAAATTATAATTATTTTGTGGCATTCAAGCGAACTCTCCAGGGATTCGGCTTCGGGTTCGGACCACAGGAAAATTCGCCCAACGACAAAATCGAAATAAGTAGCCGAGGACGCGAGACCAGGACGAGGGGTGTCGTCCTTCCGTTTCGAGCCTGACTGGATTGAGCTAATAATCAAATTGAATGCAACCCCCGACCGAAGGACGACTCAACCGGCAACAATTAATTTTATTTATGTTGATTCTAATCAACAAAGGGCAGACAGCTTTTGGATTTGGGTACGGATTCGCAGGATATGTATCTCTGTGCCTTTTGAAATCCTAGCGTAAAACCCGTCCGAGCGCATAAAAGATGAAAATATTAAGTTTATGCCTCAGTGCTTGGCGGGGGCTTTAACGGAAACATTTTGCACCCCTCGATGAATGAAAAAATTGCACTGAAAAATAATAGAAAATCAGAAGAAATATACTGTATAAAAAGTTTGTTGAAATAACAAAATACATTTAAGGGTTTAAAAAACTTATTTAAAAAAGTTTCAGAAGTAAAGAAAATATTATTCACTTCTGAAGCAGTGAATAAATTTGTTTAAAATTCTGTTCTACTAAATCATTGAAATATATATTTATGCTTTAAAATACATTTTTGTAAATTAATTATTAAAATTAAAATTTCTGAAAATGCTTTACTTTTTAGCTAGTATACTCAGAATGCTAATAATTTTTTTATACAATATTTATAGTCAGCTCAAACCTCAAATACCATCTTAGAGTTACACATAAAACTCCGTTTAAGATAAAGAACAACTTTTCAAAACCTTAAAGCACATTTTCTTAATTTTGGTAATCTACTTCATCTATTTTTCCCTGAGTGCAACATTTGAGCACTACAAATATTACAGCACTTAACTCTGTCTGATTGTTTGTTCTGGCAACTCGTGAGCTGCTCTGACCCGTTGCCATGTCAAATGTCTGTGGAAAAAGTAGAAAGAGTTTCAGCTTGAGGTTGTGGAACACACACAGAACAGCTCTCTGTAAAGTCAGATAATAGATAAAGACTTGCTATAGTAGCGGCCTTATAATATTTGTCTGCATGGCAACTGTTTGGGGAGATTATTTGCATGAAGCTGCATATCGGAGAGCATTTAATGCCGGCGACTTGTGAATGGAAATGCCATTTGGCCATTTGGCAGCTTACCCCCTTTGGTATTCAATTTCTGCACATTCCGGGTGTCATCCGTATCCGGTCCCCATTCAGATGCATTTTGAATAGACTTTGTGCGTGGCAGCAGCCAGCCAACAAGTTGCTGCCAGCCCCTTTAGGAGTGCATCTATTTGGAAGCCATTGCGATGCAATTTTCCGAGAACGAGTACGAGTACGAAAACGAGGGGGGAACGTACACACACGGACGGTCAGACAGTCACCAGCAACCACTTGAGCCGCAGTCGCAGGTTCAAAGAGGGCATTGAGTAAGGATTCACCTCACAGGACTCAACCCTATTAACCGCCGAGCAACCCCTGTTGGTGCGGTGCATCAATTTCAGGCGGGATTAAATCCTGGGATTGGATGAGTAATTATCCAATTAAAATTGAAGTTTCGGTCGGTGGACACTCTGGCCGGGGAATGGAATGGGAACCCTGGACGGCCAGACACGCAGCCGGTGGCTCTCATAACTTGAGGCACGTGTCCACCGCGTCAGTCAGTCAACTCGACTGCCTGAAAAGGATGTGCCACGCATGTGTGCACTTGAAAAAAAAAACAATCCCAAAATAGTCCGGCACAATTGAGCACATCGAACGTGGTAATCGTCTATCAATCAAGGGGAATCAATCTAAGCTGTATATTATTCTTAATTATTTTGAATATGCTTTGGATAATTTTTGTTAAATATTTCTTAACTTAAAATTCTATACTGGCTTAGCAAATAACTTACAAAGTTAAGCTTTAAGTATGTTTTCTAGACATGTTATGAAAAAATTCCTTTCTAAGCTTGAAAATTTGATTAAAAATCAACTTGCAAGCGAATAAGCTCTCATAAATTAAATATTATCTTGGCGAGACCTTGGTCCTTTGTATTTTCTCTGCCTGTCCTTGTGCGTAACTTGGTCGTCCATCTGTATTTCTGTCCCGTCTGCCTGTCTGCTGTTTGTATAGACACTTTCTGTCATCCTGCGATGGCCGTCGACTGCCACAGAAGCTGAGGAATAAATGCGTGTGCAGACGTCGATGGAAAGGACATGCGAACATCGTGCTCATGACAACCCATCCCACACAGACATACACACACATACAGAGTTATTCTGGCAGCCAGACAATATCCCTTTTTTTATGCCTGAGCGCAGCAAATAATGAAATTATGACAACCGGAGGGAGACAGAGGCAGAGGCACAGAGAAGCTCGGGAATAAGATGGGCACTTCTTGGGATGACGAAAACGAGATAAAAGCTGACAAGTGGCGAATGTGAAATATGATTGAGCAGGGGCCACGCCCCCTTCCCCGCCCACGAACACTTAACTTTAACTAGGCAACTTGAAGTGTTTCAGCCTCGGGTAAACATATGTATATGCGAGATCCCTGGGCGGGCCCCGAAGGATCAGTCAATAATGCTGACATCAAATTGAAGCCAAGCTGATGGCAACTGTCAGGCAAATGTGTTTCAATTTCGTTAAACATTTCGTGGGGGCTAAGTCCTAGCCAAGGGAGAGGGTTAAGGGTAGCCATGTCCTGGGTTATGGGCTCTGGGTTCTGGGTGGGTGGCCAGCGGTAATCCCTTCCGTTTCATTACACAAATGCGGCTTAAAAGGAAAATATATACATACATATATATTGTAAATACCTACAACAATATGAAAGCCTCATAAAATACGAGCCATATTAAAATGCAAATAAACCTGGCCAGCTCACATGCACGGCGGGAAAATATTGAGAGAGAGAAAGAGAGTGTGGGTCAGCGAAAAACCGGCATTTTGGGAATTAAAATCATAATCATGTCTATTAATTTGACAGGGGTTAAAGTTTGCAAATTGTATATTCAACTCATTTAAAAATATCGTTAAGCTGCGGAATTTATTTAAATTTTTAAACTTTAAAATTTGGATAAAATAACATGCAAGATGAGTGACGCCATACATCATTTGTGAGAAGAAATTCAAATGTATGCGCGTTACTTATCCTTGATTGAAGTGTATTTAACATACTTGATGAGATAACAACGTCCACCTTTTTCCTGTGTATATATTTACATTTAAAGAGATTCCCACAGACAGGTGTGCTCTTGTGCTGCTCGGGCTCTTTGTTAAATTGATATAATTAACCGTGGGCCCCGGCGAACTGAGACCGGATTGAAAAGCCTGAAAATTGATCGTAAAGAATACACTGGCTGAGCTCTCGCCTCATTATGGCTGCATACTTTTTGGCGCCCAGTGCTAGTGCAGCCTCCCCAGCTGAGAGCCGAAAAATTGGCGCACAAGAGCGTTTTCCCCACATCCCACACCCTCATCAGTCCTCAGCTGCCTACACCAAAAATTCAAATGGAAAATTCTGAACATTTTGCGCTGTAAATTGGAATTGCCAGCGGGAAAAAGCCGACGGCAAGAAGGGAGGCAGGTGAAAAGTGAAAGGCTCAAATGCTGTTGCCACTTTTCCCAGCGAATTTCGAGCATTTGAGCGCTCTCCTTTTTTCGTTTTTGCTAGTTTTAGAAGCGCTTTGAGTGCGCTCTCCATGTGTCCCTCTGTATTTGTGTGTGTGTCCTGCGAGTCCTCTATGTCCTGTGTGTGTGTGTCTGTGTGCGCCTGTCGTGGCTTGGAGCTTAGTGTAATTAAAGCTAAATAGCCTGCATAATGAGAAAGTAATTAGCAGTGTTGTTTCAGCTCGTTATTTCCGCTTACGTCCCTCTTTTAAATGCAATCTATATGAATTTGAAAATAAAATAAACACGAAATGGGAAATCCTTGTCAACAGAAGCGAGTTTAAGCGGGTTTTTATTTATATTGAGCTTTTATAACCATGATATTATATTTTAAAGATTGGTATTTATACTATTTTCATCTATAATTTTAAGCATTAAACTAAATTAAATTGGAAATATATTTTGTGGAAATTAATCAATTATTTTTATGCAACTTTTCGCTATTAGATTTTCTAATGATTTTTTATACTAATTAGTCTCTTAGTTTATTTTTTGTTCTTAGGCACAGATTGAATTTAAATCTATGCAATTTATATGATAACTCAAAAACCCTCCATACTTTGTTATAATTTTAACAAAACAATTTTTCCGCATAATTAATTTCATTCAATAGTTCACTTTTTATATGTCCGATTTTTTATATTTTTTACTAAGTTGACATAACCTAGAACGCAAAAAAAAAAACAAACAAACTCACTGCAAAACCTTCATTCTTTAAATTTCTGGCATAATCTTTATGTTTATAAACTGTTTTTTTTTTGGTTTTATGTGATTTTTCATCGTTTGTTTTTCTTTTTTTTTTATTATCATAAACCCTGCCTCATTCATTAACCAATATTCATTCCATTGAATTAATTTATCTAGCTAAAATAATGCTCAGATTTTATATTTTTTATTATTTTGGCTGTCTAGAAAAAAAGCACTATTTTATGCCAGTTCATGGTAATTAATTTAAATCGCCAGTTATTTTCTTTATGAGCTTAATGCTTTCCGGCGGTAAGTTTTTATAGGAAACCACCGCAACTCTCCGCCATAATTTCCACAGATTCTCACAGATGGCAAAAAGCGTTTTATCTTTACGAATTATCTCCATCTCTGTCTCTATTTGCAGTGGAAATGAATTGGATTTTAATTTGAAACCGCAGCAGGAGGAGACAAAACTGGAAAATCGAAAAGGAATTACAATGCTGCGCTGTGTTTGCATGTCTGTCACCTGAAACACCTGAGTAACTCTGAGTAAACTAAATAGAATCCACCGACATTACCGAAAACAAAAAGCGACGAGGGAAAAAATAAAGAAACGAAAACGGAACGAGAAACAGAAACAGAATCGGGAACCAAACTCAAACTCAAACTCAAACAGCAGAGTAAGTTCTTTTCTCATTAAGCCCTCTGTTTACACATAGACACCCGCCCACTCACTGCCACACCCACTCACACACACACACATACAGAGGCATTTAGGGATATACACACCTCTCTCCCCCCCTTGTGCATATATATTTGCTGAATTTTCACACCAGCCAGCGACAACGGCTGTGAACGGGCCTAATGAGTCCAAAATCCGTTGCCCGCAACTTTTGTTGCCACGCCCCCAGAAGGATACCATAGGTCCCGAACCCGCCCACTTTTCCGGCCTCTGTTCTCCAATCCTTACACCAACTGTACGTACTGTAGGCAGTGGAGGTCCTGTTGTAATTTGTTGAAAAGCTGCGTGGTAAAAAAAAAACATGTTCACACTGGACGACGACGGCGGGCACACAACAAACAACGCAGCACGACGACGGGAAATACAATAACAACTAAAAGTACAACAACTAGAAATACAACAATTGGATATACAACAACTAGAAACACAACAAAAGAGCATACAACAAGGACTAATACAACAACATGCCAAAAATAGGGAGCAAGTTTTAATTAATCATGAGAAGCTAAACAAAAATTAGGTTTGCTGGTGGCTACACAGGGAAAAGGATAAAGATATTGGGTTTGATGCGTTTTTATAAGTTTTTAAATTGTAATACATTTATTTCGCCCAAGAAATATTAATTTTATTAATAGTTCATCTTTAAGCAAAGTACTTGTTTTTCTTATTATTCTCTAAAAACTAAAAACTTAAAAGGCTTCTTTGAATCTGCCAAAAATTGATTTTCTCGCTCAATCCATTTCTGAATATGTAGCAGCACAATTTATATAGCATACTTTTGGGCAGCTTTTAAGGAGATTTCAAATCTTTTCAAAACTTTTAAAATGTTTGTTTGAATGTACTCATTCTTATACAGCAATAAATAATTTCACTAGAATATGTATTTGAAAGTAAAATTTATACAGCATACTTTTTAACAGTTTTAAAGAGATTTAAAATCTTGTTAAGAACTTTTGAGAATTTGCTTAAATTCTCTCTCTCTCTCTCCTTCTCTCTCTCTTGTCCCACTTTAAAATAATATTTTGTGAATATATAAAAGTGCCATTTATACCGTATATTTTTGGGGAGTAAATTGGGGAAATCAAGAATTAAAATTCAAGAGATTTTATTAAGGTTACTATATTATCTTTTTGTTATCAGAAATTATATTTACTAGAATTTATTGGGAAGAAAAAAATACATAAGATATATATTTTTTATATCCTTATTTAATTTGTAGACTTGAACTAATTTAAAAATCTTTTAATTCCATACCTTCGGACACCTTTTAAATTGCTTCAAAATCTCAACATTATTTTTTATCAAATTATTTAAATGAATTTATTATATTAATAATTAAACTTATAAAAATTCAGTTATGAATTTTTTTCTGCGTGCAAAGTGAAAGGCAAATGCTGGCCTGCCAGTGAAAATGTCAGCGGCAAACGTCTAGATAAATATGTCAGCGACAAAGCTTCGAGCCAATCCAGCACCCCCACCCGCCCTTTGGAAAAACTCCCACCCCCGCCGCCGCCTTAGTGAGTGGCTGACAAATATTTGCCGGAGCGATAATCAAATTTACATTGTCCTCAAGTAGGAAACGAAGAAGGAGCCAGCAGCCGTGTGCGTGGGAGTGGGAGTGGGCTACCTTTGGAGTGGGTGCCCGCTCTATGGGGGTGGTAATTGCGAGTCAAATGACACCGAAGGCCATTGGCAGGACAGAGAGCCGCAGCAGGAGCTGGAGCAGGATAACCAGCAGCTGGAGAAGCAACAGCTGCGACAGGTACAGCGACAGCGAAACTGATGCGGATACAAGCGCATTAAGCCAAAGGCGCTGGCGTGCGGCCGCCGCCGGAAAATACAAGGAAAATTACTTAACGCCCGGTCGTCATTAAAGCGCTTTGGCGCCCGCCAGTTTTCCGAAGCGAAACTTCGTTCGGAAAGCACTCTTTTCCCGCCCTTCCTCCCACATGCAAGTGTTTTTGTTTGCTGCTGCTGTTGCTGGCGGCAGGACATTAAAAATTATTTCCGCGTATCTGAGGGATGTCCTTAAAGTTTATGCTAATGGGCGCCCGCATGCATCTGCGTTTGCATCCAGGACATGCGGGTTAACCAGCGAGGCAGGAGGACTTGAAAGGAAGTTGAGTCGAGTTTTCTATTTTCTTATTATTGTGACAACTAATTTGGAAATCTATTTAAATATATTAAGAATTGTTTTTATTAATACTCAGAGATATGAGTATGATAAGTTATGAGGGTCTGAGAAGGGGAAATCTTTATGTTTGGTATAGTTTCTTAAGAATTTTTCCTTTTATATAAAAGGAAACCCAAAAACTTTCGCCTTACTTGGCACAGACTCACGCTCTTGGCCAAGTGCCACGCCCACTGGCATTGGAAAACAACAAATTACACAACTCCGGGGATTTGATCCTTGGCGAAATATTTGCGGCGCGAACCCGGCGTGTCTCTAATAAATTAAGGCAGCTAAACTGGCTCGACCTTGCTATATCTTGTTGATGTTAACCCCCTCTCTCTCCTCTGCTACTCTGAATAAAACACACCCAACAAATTCCGCTTAAATTAAACACACAAAACGACAAGTTGAACTGTAAACAAATGCGACAATTTATCTTACTTTCATTTAATTGTCAGCGCGGCGGCACCGAAGTCGCCGAATTGCGCTTGACAAGGCAAAACCGAAGGAAAACAGCCAAAAGTGGAG
The DNA here is from genome assembly GCA_008042585.1 of Drosophila punjabiensis. NCBI lineage: Eukaryota > Metazoa > Arthropoda > Insecta > Diptera > Drosophilidae > Drosophila > Drosophila punjabiensis. Next base: position 36,333 of record VNJR01011839.1, on the reverse strand, counting down.
CAGTCATGATTACATAATACACACACAATGCCAATCCATATATAAATACTGTATGTGTATATGTTTCTCTGTGTGTGTGTGGGAGATAATCAACGCGAAATTAGCGCTGACAAATTGCCAAAATGCCAAAAGGAAAAGCGCTCAGGATCACAGAGCGAGAGAGAGAGACAACAGCCCAGCATTTTCCCACTTATCTGGGCGAAAAGCGAAAATTCAAAAATTCTACGCCACGCGAAGCGGGGAAATAATGGAAAACGTATTTATTTTGCCAGGAGTGAAAATAATGAAAACAATGCAAACACAAGCAGCGGCGGAACGAGTTGTTGTCTGGCCAACAAAAATATTTTCATAGATATTTTTGCGCTATTTTAATGCCGCATATTTTATCTTTCTGCCTTGCCCCACACTTTATGTCCTTTTCATCAGAGTTGGTCCTGGTTTTTGATCAAATTATATAGCTAGATTTTATCAGGGGGAGATCTTTAAGCTAAGCATTTTATTTTATTATTATTTAAATGGGTTTTGTATTTATTATTATATTTTTAACTATACGTTGAGTAATTAAGACTGATGTTTACGATTATTTTACTTGAAAACAAGCAATAGTAATGGTATAAGCAATACTTTAATTGCAAATTGTATCGCAACAAAAGTTTTAGTTTAATATTTATTAAGCCAAAGGATTCATATAAATATTAACTGTATTTCCGAGAAGCCTTTTCTTGCATTCTCCTCTTGATATTCAACATAAAAAGCCAAAAGCGAGCAATCAAACCCGCAGACCCCTTTAATAAATAGCCAGATGGCAAAAGTTAACAACACTGCATCCTATTTCAATCTGCATCTATCTCGCGTTGGGTTTTGTTGCCCAAAAAAGTATGCTACGCTCTCGTGGAGGCTATGCAGCGTGCAATATGATAAATAGAGTGGGCAGCTGTTGTTGCTTTTCGGTGGTGCTGCTGCCGCCGCCTGTTCATCACAAAAGTGGGTCAGTTGTTTACTGACACAGTGACTCTTAAGTGCACCCACACACTCCTCGCTGCAGCTGATGTTGCCGTTGTGTTTGATACACTCGAGCGTCGACAGGCGCACTCAACGCCACAGCAGCAGCACACTCATTCCTGCAGCAGCAGCAGCACCCTCAACCCTGTAGCAGCAACATCTACGGGCTGCTGGCAACATCTGCAGCTGCAACATCAGCCATAGCTGACACAGTTGACGTCTACAGATGTAATGCAGCATGGCATCCAAGCTAACCACTCAGTCAAGCCCAGGCCACGCCCCCATTCCGCCCACTTGTTTTGTTATTTTTTTCGTTACTACTTTTTTTTGTATACATTTCGTTTTTCAGTCACCGAGTGTTTAGCAGAAAAAGCATTGCTTTATTTCTGCGTGCGACTGACGGAAATGCAAAAGTGTCTCATTGTGTTGCCCTCGGGTTGGCAGCAACATTTTTGCTAAGTACTTGGAAACATTTAAATGCTGAAAATTGCGAGAGGATAAGGGGTAAATGGCAGGGAAGGCAGGACGGCAGTTGGAGAACCGTGAGCCTTTCTAGGGTCGCAACTTTCACTCGTTGCACTTGCCGGAATTGAATTTTGTGGCGAATCGAAGCAAACAAACAAACCAGAATCGAAGAGGGAAAAGAACGACACCTTAAGCATCGATTTCCTGAGCATTTCCGGAGCTTCTACTGATTTTGGGAGAAGGATCACTGAGGGAAAAGGGTTTCCTCTGGATTTGGTGGGGTTTTAGCTATGAAAAATAAATTGTTAAAAAGTAAATATAATAAAATGTAGTGAGATTTTAATAAGATAAAACTATATTCTTTATATATTTATTTTCTGCTTTTTCTTAAATTAATTATTATTATTATTTGAAAATAAAGAAACTTAATATAAATAAAATAAAGTAAAATATATTTTTATGGCAGTATATAAAGAATAAATCTTTAAAATGTCTTCACATTAGCTTAATATCTACTAACTCTTAAAAATTTTTAGAAACCATTGCTTCAGTAATTTCTCATATTCTTTTTATATATTCCAACTGAATCCCTATTTTCTAGGTCATGTCTCAAACTGCTTTCCCACTGTGCAAGCTGCCATTGTAACAATTTTTACGGGTCAAGTGTATGGTGCATGCCACCACAATGGGCCATTGCAGGCATCCGTTGTGTTGTGGCTGCTGTTTTTTGCTCCAGTCCCCCGAGGGGCTGAATGTGGGCAAAAATCGGAGAATAGAGGAAAACACGGGGCTATGGGATGACACACCTGAGGGCAGGTTGCGAGCGCGCTCTAAGTGAAACAGCCAACACAAATAGCACGAGCCTGGTCGAGCAAATAAACAGATGGAGCCGAGGAAGAGCCTTCGTTGAGATTCCTCGTTTTAGCAGAGCAAACAAACGTCAAGCGTTGCGTATACGCAACGTGAGCCGTACGTTGTCTAGCTTTCAAGCCGCCAGGCTCGGCTCGGCAGTTGCTGTTGCTGCTCCTACTACAGTTGCTCTTAAGCTCCCCTCGGCTAAATTTTCTAATGCATTTTGCGCGTGTTTATTATTTTAATTACAGAGCATGCAAAACTTAAATGCTCTCGTCTGGCACTCATCGCGACTCTGTTTGCCTGCGCGTGCTGTGGCAGCTGTCGGCGGGATGAGAACGGGTCGTCTCCCAACAAACATTAACTATTAAGCGCTTGGTTTGCTCATTAAAATGCGCCATGATTATTTGTTTATAAGCCCAGCACAGCCAGCGTGCCTTAGTGCCAGTGTGGAGTGGTGAGAACTGTCGGCAGTTTATCATTTAATAGGAAGTAAGCTTGCGTGTTGGCGGTGCATAACGTAAAAAACATAAAGAAAAGAGAAAAGATCGCTCTGCTAATGGCACCACTTTTGTATTGATTTCGCCTTGGTCTTTTTTTTTTGGCCCCACAATGATGTGCACTTTTTGTGGCTTTGCTAATGAAGTGGTTTGCCTTGGGTAAAAATAATCCTGCCCCCAAGTGGGTCACAGTGACACTGCCTTTTTCGTGCGGGGGCCTTGCCCACTTCCTCTGGGTACTATAAATAAGGCGACAGCAGTATTGGATTAATCTAGATATCCATTTGTATTCATTAGTCAAATTTTTGTGAGCTTTGTGGCTAATGACACTGAACGCTCTTATATGGCACTGCAACTCCTACTGCCACTGCTGCTACTGCTGCAGCATCAAGTGTTTTCAAAGGCATTCCCCTGGTTTTGGCCAAATTGGTTTTCGAAATTGCCCCGGCCACAGGCAAAGGCCACAAGTTCTCTGGCCAGCGCCAAGCTCGCCAGCAATTCGGGCCACACCAAACTGGCATTCAAAGTTCTCTTCATCTCCATCTCCATCTCCGGACCGCAGAGCACTTAACGTTTCTCCCAGACAGGCCTTAAATAATTGTGCATGTGCCGACTAATTCGAGGCACTTTGAAGTTGAATGCAGCCTGTTTGCCGGCTTCTGAATCTCGTCTGCTGTCAATGGTGACAACTTAAAGCTGATGAAGCTCCATCCTGTGATGCATAAAGTGCACAGACAAAAATGTAGGTAAGGAGTTTTGAAATTTACAAAAAGGAACAGAATAAATAAATAAATAGAGATTTCAATAGAGGTTGTTACATTTTGTTTATGTATTTGTGTTTATTTTTATCAAATATAGAGCCATTTTTAATTTTAAGAGTACTCCTTGTTAACATAGCATGGTCAAATAGAGAGTGTATTTGTTAAGTGACCAGATACACAAGCCTTTAAGTGTGCCCAGATCATTAAAACAGCCAAAGATTTATTAAATTTGAATCATAAAGCTATTCCCTCAATGTAAACTCTTAAAAATATAGATTTTCGACTTCTTGCATTAATATTTTCCCTCGATGTACGCTTAAGTGCTGCCAGGCTTAACCATTTCCAGAAACTGCTTAACATTTCCGGGCACACTCTGACCCAGATTCCGGCGCATTGGAAACCCGGTATAGGGTGGGGTCTTTATTGTTGATATTGCCTGCTGCTTCTCCACAGAAAACCCCCTGCGAAGCACATGTTGAACTGCTTAGCTGGCTTATCGGTTCTCATAATAATTGCAGCTGCAAATTGTCTTTATTTATTGTTGGCCAGATGCACGATGCACATGAACAACCCACTCTCAGTGTGTGTATCCTGGCATCCATGCCGTTATTTTAATGATGACAATTGTTTGCATTCACCTACACAAACACGCACTGCCACTAGGACCAGCACACACGCATGGCAGTGGTCAGTGGCAGGATATGCTCGAATGTCCGGTGAGCATGTAAATTTCGATTAGATGCAAACACGAGCCGAACGGCTAATAAACCCTGCTCATTACATTTGCTAATAAATTGTCAGTGTCAGAGAGCGAGAGAAAGGCACAGCTGGGACCACAGTCTACTCTCACTGACCTGGTCCAGAGTCGGTTTATTGCTCCCAATCAATCGATGACAGCCAGCGTCTGGGGCGTAAATCAATTAGCTCCGAATGGTGGAAAATCGGGCAGTGAGAAAAGAACATTTCGCACATCGCCAGCAGCTCCAGAGTCGGGGTATCGACAATTTGCCAAAATACTCAGAAGTCAAGGATGTCGAGTGTCAATACTCCTGGCGATGGCTGTGACTGTGGGAGTGGTAGTAGCAACGCCGTGGCGTCATAAATAAAAAACCAATTAATTTATCATCGTCTCGAAGCGTCGAAGCATTGACGAGGAAAAGCGGCAAGAAGCGCCCAGGGGCTCTTTGATGGGTGAAATGTGAGCGGGTCTATTTAAGTCGCAGAAAGTCAAAGGCAAGAATAAATAACAATATGGCTGTGGCTGAGAGCTGCGTATACATTTTCTGGGAATTTTTCTTATGCATAGAAATCACTTTTAAGTCGAGCAGATTCCATTTCCACAGTACTTTGAATATTGATTGCAAATTTTTGATACAGATTAATTTAGAAAAAAGGAAAAAATCTTTAAAGAAAAATAAACGTAGAAAAAAAAAAGTTATAAAAGCTTTTAAAGAGAAATGAATAAGTATAAATTTAATAGATATAAAATGAAATACAACTTTTAACCTTTTCGAAATATTTTCTATGTGTATTAACACCAATTTCTATACAGATAAAACTCAGCTTCTTTTTATTATAATTTAATTTGGCCGAATGAATAAGCCAAAGAAAAATCAGACAGTCTTCTTATTATTTTTTTTCTCTGAATTCAGAGCATTGGACTTTCACCTGTGTGTCTGCCATGAAAATATTAATGTGGGAGTGGTGGGCTGAGGGGATACCGGGCCAGGCGTTTAACGAACCTCAGCTAATGGCAACAACGCACGCAGCAGCATGAACATGAGCAGGAGCAGGAGCAGCAGCAGGAGCAGGAGCAGCAGCAGGAGCAGTAGTGTAGAGGAGCAGTGACAACGACAGCGACGGCGACAACTACAACAAACGATGGCAACACCAAGCAAGACCGAAGGCATTACCAAACACACAACTCATGGGGCTGTGGCTAGTGTAGAGGCATGTTACGCATACGCCGTGTTGTGCCGCATTATAAATGATCAGCGGCTGGTTTTTGCGTGTGCTCTCTCCTACTGCCACCCCCACTTCCGCTTCCGCTTCGTACTGGGGGTTTTGTTTCGTTTTCGGCACTACCCCTGCCGCCGCTGGCTTTTGCATATTTTTCACCTTAACTCAATACTGTTTTGCCGTTTGTTTGCCGGTTGTGTCGGTTGGCATTGTTGTCGCTGGCGAAAGGCGCAACATAAGCCACCAAATGACTTTGCGGCATTAGGAAGTTGCGAGGAGGCAGCCAAGTCAGACCCGAAAACACGCACATCCGCCAGTGAGTGCACACGTATGTCTTACCTATCTAGCTAGAGGGGAGGTGCAGTGGAATAAAATATATACAGCTACCAAAATTATAGAGAATATAATGTATTTTTTGATATGTTATTTAAAATTTCTTTTAGATATAAAATTAACTGGCTTATAATAGAATTAAATCAAAAAATTTATCGAGCAAAATGTATATATTTTTCCCAGTGCACTAAAGTGCCTCTTCTTTTTTTTTTGTGCCATGTTTGCCTGTGGCCTGGTGCCTGGCAACCGCTTAAAATTAAATTTAGTTGCTCGCATTTATCGTTTGCCGCATATGGCTGCTTAATGCCTTTTTGATAGTAATTCCCCAGCATAAGCACTTTTATATATATTTGCTCCCCCCCCCCCCCCCCCCCCCTCCCGCCGCGTCCCTGTCTCCCCGGGATAACTATAAACACGGGACAGAAATTATTAAAGACTCTGGCACTGTTTTCCTTGGCCGAAAACAATATGAGCAGGAGGTTGCCCAGCCACGTGCTGTTTGTTTAGGTGTTTTCCACTCCCAACAAAAAAAAAAAAAAAACGTAAATTTTCGTTTGCTTTCGGGTTTTTGCATACAATACACACAAACCACACGTTTGTTTATTTTCCCAAGTGTGTGTGCTACATAGGTTGTATTTTCATTTTTGCTGGCAACACACACACATTAAAAGTTGTTAGTTGGCCAAATTGTTTGTGATTCATTGTTGGGGGCCCGTAGCCTGGCTATCATAACGATGGCAACCTGTAATCACATGCTAAATATTATATTGTTTGTATTTTTACGGCTAATTACTCATATTTGTGGCTGTTACGTTTGTGTTGTGTGTTCTCTGCTGCGGCTGCGGGTGGCAACGTGTCGTATGCGTGTTATGGCCACTTGACAGCATAAAAGCTATTTTTGCATGGAAGGCCTCCGGTCTAAGCAGCCAGAGCAAACACAACATTTTGTTGTATAATAATTGGGTTATAAAAACAATGAGCGGCAATAATGTGCAAAATAATTTTAAATGCACTGCGCTGAAGGTGGAGACGAGCAGGAAAAGCTGGAAAACCCCACAAACACACACGACTCAGGCCCGGGACGGCCGCCCCGGAGAAGCTTTCTTTTAGGGTTAATTAGCACAATTTTCCCCTGCTTTTATGACCCCAAAAATACAAGTGTTTGGCGTGTGGCCATGGCCAGGTCCCAGTTTTTCGCCTCCTTCCACAGTCACAGCCTCAGCTCCAGCCTTGAGCTCTCGCTCCTCGCTATCCTCTCTGGCAGCTCCCAGTCGACTTCATTTTGTGGTAGCCAATTTTCTTTTAACTGCTGTTTGGGTTTTCCCCTTTTGGCTGTTGCTGCTGCTGTTTCTGCTGCTTCACCCCGTTCTGTTCGCCATGCCGTTCTGACCTCAATTTGTTCTGTTCACAGCATGCCCACGGGCGCAGTCTGGACATTTAATTGTTTGCTTTTCGAGTGCGCCCACAGCGCCGGCCATGGAAAATAATAGAAATTACGCCAAAGCGCCCATAAACGCCCCGAATGAACTGCAGTTTTTCCCAAGCTTTTCTCGCGCCTGTTTTCCCCCTGACTTCTAATCCTCGACCATCAGCATCAACAGCAGCGTTCGATAGTCGTCTGCAAACTTTGCCGCCGTGTCGATTTCTGAAAAAATTTCAAGTGTCAAAGTTAGGCCACACCCACGAAAATAAAGCTTTAACAAAGAGAAAACATGTAGAATATAAAAAAAATGTAATTGATCATTGGTCATTGTGTTTTGTATTACGTGAGTTTGCAATTCTTGGTTAAGTTTTGTATTAAAAGAAACTTTATAGAACTCAAATTTAGTTTAATATTATGACTTTGATTTCTTCTGAACAATATTTATAGGATTTTTATACCCTTGCAGGGTATTATAATTTCAGTCAGAAGTTTGCAACGCAGTGAAGGAGTCATCTCCGACCCTATAAAGTATATATATTCTTGATCAGCATCAACAGACGAGTCGATCTAGCCATGTCCGTCTGTCCGTCCGTCTGTCCGTCTGTCCGTCCGTCTGTCCGTTTCTACGCAAACTAGTCCCTTAGTTTTAAAGCTATCTGAATGAAACTTTGCAGATAGTCTTCTATATACTCTCACTCGTGCATATGTCGGAACGGGCCTGATCGGACGACTATATCATATAGCTGCCATACAAACGATCCGTAAACTTGTAGAAAAAAAATTATAACTTCACTGTTTTTTAACATATCTTGATCAACTCTCGGTTATAAGCTTTATACATTGATTCAGGTTTTTAGATTAAATTTTATAAAAATCGGACTACTACATCATATAGCTGGCATACGAACGGTCGTGAAATTTTCAGAAAAAAAATTATAGCTCTGTCAGTTTTCAACATAATTTCTTCTACTTTTAACAAGAATCGGACGGCTATATCATATAACTGCCATACAAACGATCAGTAAATGTGGAGAAAAAAAATTTTACTTTACATGTAAAAATGTAAAAAAAATGTAACAAAAATGTAAAACTGTAAAAATTGTATGAATATGAAAGTAGTTCGTATTATATTATATTGGGATAGATTATAATTCACACAATTGGAATCTGCAAGGGTATACCAACTTCGGCGTGCCGAAGTTAGCTTCCTTTCTTGTTTAATAAATATATCTAAAAAAACGATTTTGTTTTCAAATTTAATTAATTGTATTAGCCCCGATTTTTCTCTGTTTTTAATATCTTTTATTATACATTTTATTTAAAGCCAATTTGCACTTCTATCTTTTTCTTCGGTGCACCAAGTTGTATTTCCAAAATGGAAATGGAATTTAAGCAGCTAAAAAAAATCTGAAAACAAAAAAAAAAGAAAAGAAAAAATATAAGACAGGGAAGTGCGTCCGCCATTTAAATATTAAGCTACTTTTGCATGCAGCCAAATTTGATGCGGCTCGTTGAATAGCACTCCCTCGGTCTCGGCTTTCTGCTGCTGGTTCCATTCATTTATGAAAATTGTTTTCATTAATGCCATTGAAATTGTATTATTTGCGTCCAAGTGAATAAATTTGCATACGGCTGGGCAAATACATTTCTTCGCCGCCTCCACGCATTTCATATTTTCCTTTTTCTTTTCGCTCTTTGTTTGCAACAAAAAAAAAGAGCTGGCAAAGTGGAGCCACTGACAGCGGTGATGTAGCAGTTTCTGACAGCTTCCATTACCTGTCCACTCGAGCATTCCGAGTCCTTTTTTTCGGATGAGGACCACGACGACGTCGCCGAGGACGAGTGTGTAGCTGGGGAGGAGTGAGTGTAGAAGCGGTAGCAGCCAGCCACTCCAATGAGCACGTCGTCTGCCGCGAAGGACCCCATTGAATGTCGGGGATTGTGGGGGGCAAATTGTGTATTCAAAACTGCAATTCAGGAAATTACATTTCGAGGCGGTTCCCCCGCCGCCTTGCCACCCAGCAGGTGGCAGCAGGCAGCTTAAAATCACTGCTGCTCCAATTAATTGGTCGCATTTACTTTATATTTAAGCAGCGGCTTAGCAGGGGCTTAAGTTTGAGTCCGGCTTTGTCCTTGGCGCTTTGAGTTTTACCTTAGTTTATAAACTAAAATTGTTTTTGTTTGTGAAATTATTAAGGAGAGACTGTTTTGCTTTGAACTGCATGGGAATGTGACTTTAACAGGGAATTTAATTCAATATTTTAATATTTTCCATCAAAGGGCAGATAAAGCTTTAACTTATCAGCATTAAATCATAAGTCTGAATTTTACAATATTTTTAAAGGATTTTATTTGACTTTTGTGCGTTTTTTTTGTACCTTCTAATTATAAATACAAGTTGTTCTATATTTGGTATGCAAACTTCTTATCGAGTTAAAATCAAAAAATATACACATATAATAAAAACATATTTTAGAAATCATAGTCTACTTATATAGGTACAATTAATATTGTAAATAAATTCTATTACACCGAAAGCTTAAACCTTAATATTTAAAAAATTACATTAATTAATGTATAAATATTCAAACCGTAAGGAATTCGAATTTAATTTCAAATGAATACCTAGTAACACTTATTCAATCCATCAACACTTGATTTTAATTCCATCTTTCGATTTGATCCACATTCCTTGCTCGAGTGGCGACCCACAAATGTCGGTTTTCCGATGCCATAGCTTTGGTTGCTCCATATAACATATATAACCTTCAATAACTATCGCCATGTGCGGTTGGCTGCCTCATTAGGCAGTTGTCGAATTTGCAGCCGGACCACGCCTCGTATGCGCAACGTGTGTGCAAGTGCGATGGCAATTAATTTGTGAATTTAGCAAATGAGCATACAAATTTTATGTAAATTGGTAAATGTTTTTGCGCAGCCCGGCTGACGGTGATCCTGACAGGTGACAAAGTCCGGCTAATGGAGAGTCCTGGAGAGCGAGTCCGGAGCGAAGCCAGCCAGGTAATTGCTTGATTTGCATAATTTATTGTGCGCCAAATGGAATTCCATTCCATTTCAATTTGAGGTGTTGCCCCGACTAAAAATAGTTCGGTGAAAATGTTATCGCTGGCCCCCGTGCCCATCCAAATGCTGCTTAATTAGGCAGGGCTAACGATCATTATGCATAAACAGTAATTAAATTGCATTGACCGAACCGGGTTCGAAGCGAAATCATTTGGGTCAGCAGAGGCAGCGGGACAGCAGGACAGAAGCTCCTTAATGGGCTGCCTGACACGCCCACTCAACAACAAGGTCCTCCCCCAGCTGCTGCTGCTGCTTCTGGGGAAAGCGGCGGTTTGCAATTTATCAAAATGAAATGCGGACGGCGATAAAAAATAGAAAAAAAAACCGAAATCCAACAAAAAACGCAGAGGGAAGCGAGACGAAAAGTGAAAAAGTTTGCTGCTGTGCAGAAATGTTTGCTTCTGTCGTCGCGCTGTCTGTTTTTTATTTTTATTTCTGATTTTTTGGCTTGTTTATTCACCAGCAGCAGAGCGGAAGCTAAGTCAACTGATTGGCCGCTCTCTACATATAAAGAAAATAAACCCCAAGCATAAATCTTAATCAGCAGCACCAAACAGTCGTTTTATAAGCCTTAAACTCTCATTAAATTTTATGGTATTGGAAGTTGATTTTGTTTGTATTTATATTATATATTATTATAATAGCTAATTTCTAAATTTAAATGGGTTATTAAATTGCATTCATAAAATTATTTTAATTTAATTTCTCTTTTAAAAACTAGTCTGGCAGTTAGGAATCATTAAAAATAATGATTTTATTATTTTATGTTGATTAGCTTTGGGTTTTAGTTCAGCAAACTTATAATTACGTTCAAAGTTGATGCTTTGTATCTCGAAAAGAACCAAAATAATTGATTTCGTATATTTAACTATTTTGAACAGTGCCCGCCATTTCTACGCTGTCAGCCTGAATGACACTGACTGAAGTAAACAAATGCTGCACAGCTCCTGCTAACAGCATTAAGCAGGACAAAGCCCCAGCTGAATGGCATTGTAGCCCTTTGCCAAGGCAGCAAAGAGTGCTAAAGGATTTTTTGTTGCATTCGGCATTCGCCTTGATTGCCGGCAACACTGGCAGCTCGATAATGAAATGACCACAGAAGTGCTTTATTTGCTCCGTCAATAGGGTTTTCGGAGTGAAAATACTTGGCTCTAAGTGCCCGGCAGTCTTAACTCTCCGTCTCGCTTTTATACCCCAGCTCGTACTCGATTTTTTCCCAAAGCCCAACTATGTTGGGAATTTTCTCGCAATTATGTGTTCGTTCGCCCCCTTAATATTTCAGGCAACTAATTACATTTTTCATCAATCAAATTGCAGCGTCAAAATGCAAATTTCATTTCGGTGCCCACACCCGCGCTCTACTGCCTTGGCTTATGTTTAATATTAATTAATATAAAATGCCGGGGCTAAGCCAGAAAATGGTTGCAGCCATTTTCATTACGGCCATAACAATGAAAATTTTGCCGGCTTGTAATTGCAAAAATTGCAGGCAGGCAGGCAGGCAGGCAGGCAGGCAGGCAGTCGGAGTCCCTCGATCCATGCCCCGATGTAATTTTCCTTTCGAGTTTCCCCTCGGCAGAGACGTCGTCGTCGTCGTCGTGGCTTATTTTCACCCACTTTTTCGCCGCATTTTCGGCCACGTTTTCTGTTTGCAAATGCCACTCGAAATTTTCCATTTATATGGCAAATAGACGGAATGGCAAAGGAGCCAGTCAGAGCGAGAAAATCCGAAAATAAAAGCCGCCAAAAACGGGCGTCGGGATTGCAGCAAGTGCAGCAAGTCGCAGGACGCACGGCAACTTTGGTGGCTTTGATATCCCCATTGGCGGCACAATGACTTCATAAACAGATTTTCATTTCCCTTCCCCAGACTCCTCTACTCCTCCCTATCTGCATCTGGACTTTGAAATAAAAATACAATTTCCTGTGCTTTATGTGGAGCAGAAAGTGTCTGCTTTTTGTGTTGTGCTCTGCATTTTATGCTAATATTTTTTGTTTTCCGCTTTTCGGGTTGGCCTATTGCCACATAAACAAATCGGTCCGGGTCCTGGTCCGGGGCCTTATAATTGCCGTGGGTGGTGATCACAGCAACCAGGTCAAAGTTTTATCAATAACTCTGCTTGGAGACTGGGATGCATTGTGCGTGCTGAAATGCAAGATGCCATCGCAGAGGGAATTGAAAATTTCAGGTCCCCAGGCAGTCGACAAATGAATAAAGACTTGGACAATGAAACGGGGAAACAAGGTCAAGGATGATAAAATTTCAACTTAAATGTGTGTGTAAAATATGGGAAAATATTTAATACTTAAATGTCTTTTGAACTCTAAATAATTTATATAAATATTGAATATATTTCTAAAAATAAAATGGCTTAAACACAATATTAAAATACATTAAAAAAACTCATCAAAATGTCCATCAAAATACTATCCAATAATTTGTGATATAATCACTGTGTTTTTTTTGTCCCTCTTAACAATATCTACTGTATTTCCCCTGTTACTTTTCTTAGCTTAATAAAAGAATGGCAGTGAGGCAAAACGATGTTGCGCCTGTTGTCACTTTGATAAGGGCACTTAGCCAAATCTTTTCTCTGTTTCTCTTTCTCTATCTCTATCTCTCTGAGGGAGAAAGTGAAATGAAAGCCAGGCAGGCAGGCAGCCAGTCATTGATGTCATCGTTAGGCTTGAGTCAAAGTCAAAGGGAGAAGAAGTCGGAATAAAAGGCCTGTGTCGAGCACTTCATTAAAACACATGCCAGAACGGAGCTCCTTCGTCTTGCTTCAACCGATCCATTCCATGCGATTTCTTTCCCTGGCGCGTGTTCAGTTTTCGCATTAATTTGGTCAATTTATGTGCGTGTGCGATAAAGGGACAAATGGACAAATGGTCAGGCAGTTGGGTTTGGAGTTGCCTTCTGTTACTGTCCAGGTGCACTGCGGGAAAAAGGGTGTTGAAGAGGACCCCAAATAATTCCATTATTGAATTTGTCTAAAAATTAAGGCATAAAATGCTAGAAAGCATCTTTATTATTTAGTAATTTATCACTTTCTTTTTTACTTAGATCTTAATTTTTATTTTATTTTATACTATAAATTTATTAGAAATATTATATTTTCAATATTAAAATATAATCAGTTAATCCTTTAGAAATATATATATTTTTTCTATAATTTTTTCTCATATTTTCCCGACCACACTTTACCTATTTTTTCTCCCTGTGCACGTCCGCACACCTCGTCACCTAAATAGGCCAAGCCGTTCATTGCATAACAAATAGTTTTTGGAGTGTGTGTGTGGCATACGTATGTACCACATACAGTTACTATATATACATACTTATATATACGTGCGCGGCGCGTTTTCTAAATTGCCATTACTCATACGCCGCGTGTGACGAAGGCAATTAAAGCCAATAAAATGCACAAGTGCCGCTGCACTTTGGCTATAATTACGCCATCGAGTGGCGGGGGAAATGAACGGAAGAAGGAAAAAGCTACTTGCAGTCACCGAAATTCTCTGACATTTATTTTAAATGGTGAGGAAATGGAGCGCTTTTCTGGGTAGAAAATCAATTATAAACTGGCAATTGAGGGACTGCCGCCAAAGTTTGTGTCGCAAATTGAATCATGTTTATAGCTGTGGGTGCTTGCCGCAATTGGCTGTAAAATTGCACCAGCCACGCCCCCATATGCCAAGGCACTTGCCTCATTCTGTGTGTGTGTGTGTGTGTGTGTGTGTGTGTGTGGTCAAGTTGTCGTTTGTGTGTGCCTGGAAAACTTTGGGTTTTGTTAAGTTTATGCAAATGTCCTTTCGGCAATTAGCAATAAATGTTTGCACTGGCCACTTCATGAGCCTGGTTGTATGTGTATTTTGGCCATTTGTGGCCCATTTGTGATACAAATCATGCGGTCTACATTTACTGCGGGCCCTGCCTTTGCCTTTGACTTGGCCAATAGCACCCGCCCCCTCAACGGGCCGAGAAAAGCAGCCGAGCGCATTGCGGTCAACGTGCAAATTGTATTATATTTCGGCCTGTATATGCGCCACAAGGCTCATTTGCATTTTATTGACTCCTGCCGAGGATGCACTTGCGAAATCAGGGCTAATTATATAGGTTTAAGGTTGGATTTATAAGGGAAATATATAGTCATGAGGGTTAAGGCGAATTATTCTTTGAATTTTATGCAATAGAGGGGGGGAAAATGAATACAAACTAGTTAAATATTAGTTTACTTAATAAAGAAATTATGTATTATTATTTAATTTATTATTATTAGTAATTTCCTAAGCATAAACCTTAAATACACCTCAAATAAATGGATAACTTCCATTCAAACCTATAATTATCTTGCTCTTTGAAGCATCAAATATCCCAGACAACTTAACCCATTATTGCCCACGGTTAAATGCTCAAATTGAATCATGACTGGCGGCTGATTGGGAATGGTTGTGGTTTGGAGGCAGATTCCGTTATAACACCTAATTGTCAGTGTGGGTGGGAAAAAGGGGGAATCCCCTCCATATCACAGCTGTTGCGCTAAGCGTTCAATGCATTAATTGGAAACCCGGGCCGGGCACAGCTTTTGCGGCCTGCATTTAGATTGATTTTCATGCAGAAGCACAGTGGGCCACAGATTAAGTGGGAAAAGCACGGTGGGTTGACCCAGTTTATCAAGCTTTCACTCGTCTGGAATGCGCCAAGTGGCCTGGCCAGGGTCCTGGGCTTGGGCCTGGCCACGAGGACAATACTTGCCTTGTCTGCCTGTCTGTGCTGAGCTCTGTGAGATTTCCACCGCTGCTTTTCCGACTTTCCGCTCGCCGCTTTTCCCTCACCCCCACAATATCTGCGCCTTGCACTCGGCATTCGACTGCCCAGGCAAAGTTTTGCCAGTTGTGCCAACACAACGCCTTTTGGGCTGTCTTGTCGTCATCCATTTGCATCCTGTGTGTGCTAGGGTGGCACTCGATATGGTTTTTGGGGATTGTGAAGAGGACTCTTTGAGTTATTATGGAGGTAAAAAGGGAGCTTATAGGAGGATTATTGTGAGGAATATTTTTTAAGCAGAAAATGTTATCTTTAGTTTTTATTGGAAACATTTCTTTGCATTTAATTTATTTATTTATCTTAATATGCAGGCTTAAGACCACAAAAATTTTGTTGTCACTTTTAGTCAATAAAATATTATTCCAAAAATATTAGTAAGATTAAGAAAACAAAATTTTTCATCTGCCTTCAATGTTACAATTATTTTATTACCTTGTCTTCTTGGCTTAAATATCTTTTGTTTAATAATTTGGCTCTTTAAAAACTATTTTCATAATATTTTTGACTTCTCCTAGAAAGGCTTTATCAAAGTACCTAATTTAGTTGCTATTATTACCAAGTTTAAAGTTTATATTTTATTTTAAGGAGCCACCCTGCTACCAAAGCACTTTCCCCCTTGCTGTGTGTGTGTTTACTTTGCCCACTTATTTGTGTGTTTGAGTTCCGCTCGATAAATTGTTTCGCAAGTTTTCAGCAGAAGGAGAGAGAGAGTGGCAGGGGCGGGGGCTCAGGTTCTAGAGCCTCGAGCTGCTTAAATACCGGCAGCACATTTCCTTAGCTGGGAATGGAACTGGTACTGGGACTGAGACTGAGACTATTAATAATGGCACAATATCCTTGCCTGCCGATTGATTGATGGATGATAAGAAACATGAATCAGCGGGTAAGGCCTCGAACCTCGAATCCCGAATCCAAAACCTCAAACCTCCCGTCTCCCGCCATCTGACGGCATAATAATACGCGTTTATCTCTGCTTGGTTACCAATCTCTAACAATTTGATTTATGCATTTCCATTTTGTGCGTGGGCCCGCCGAGCATGCGAGAAGTTTTCTCCGTTTCTCCCCCAAAAAAAACCCCGCTTTTCCCACACACACATGACCCTAATGGCAACACACAACATCAGAAAGTCTGATTAGATTTCTCCGGCAATTACGTGAGCAAGTTGTTCCTTTGAAAGGCACACCATGCACACATATCCTTCTTCCATTCATATATCCCGCTTTAATTAGTCAAATTTCGTTGGCAACGCGACTGACTGACTCACTGACTCGTTGACTGACTGACTGACTGCCCATGTGAACATTATCGGTCCGATTTAGATATATCGGAAGTAAGTAGGCACGATGATTGAGCTTGTTAGGCCATTGTCGGGCCTCTGAATAAATGTTTTATAAATCGTATCCGATTTCGATTTCCCTACGATGACAAACCTAGGTTTTTCACAGGAAAAAAGGATAAAAATATCAGTTTTCAGGTATAATATCTGGTTTTTTGTGTAGGTTATTTATTAAATGCACTTAAAGAAATGTAATTGTGAAAAGGAGAAAATTGTTTATATATTTTAGTTTCTTAAGAACTTATTTAAGAAACCAGAATAAAATTGGTAAACATTAATTTGTTTGCTTGAAATTAGATCATAAAATATAGTATCCAAAAGAAAAAGTAAGCCATATATCTTTTGATATTTTCCTAGATGCTTCTTTTGCTTACTTAAAATTATTAAATAAAATATATTCCGCTCACAATTCTCAGATATTAACTACCTTTCTCTCTGTGCCTTGTTTGCCATCATACACTGGCAGATAATCCTGGCTCCCGAGCGTTGCCTTGGCAACGAAATCGAGCTAAAAATCCCTTTTGCCAATTCCGCTCGAACAGAACAACAAAGTTCATTTGGCTTTGACTTAGCTGGGAGAAATTCAATATTAAAATCGGATATAAATTGTAAGCAGAGCAGCAAACATCCTTCTCATCCTGCAAATAACAAGTGGTTGACAAGGCCCACTCGCACACGCACACACAGGACCCCTACATGTGCATTTGTTTAAGTATGTGTAAGCCTGTTTATTCAAATGTATTGCATTTATTTCCGCTTGTGCTCCGTGTGCTTCGCCTCGCCTTGGTCTCTGTTTCTGTTTCTGTTTTGTTGGCAATTTTCGAAATGCTTTTAAAATATTCATGGGTATCAAATGTTTGAAGCAAAAACACGCATTTACTATACATGCGAAAGGGGATTAAACTGTCGAATTGTGCAGAGAACACACGTGCCCGGAATCGACTCTCTAGGCTATCCCCTTTAATATTTATATGATAAATTTGTATGTGCCCATTCGGGCAATTAATCACCGCATTCATGGGGTCGCTCTCTAGGATTTTGATTGATCGAGTGTCCTGTAATTAGCACATATAGAACATGGTACAGACACGCGCTGACCTCCTTACACTCGCCCCCGGTAATTGCGTAATGAAAATTAATAGATTTATGACCCCGGCTTCAGGCTTCAAAGAGCGCAAGAGCTCTTTTAAAACACAGCGACGAGTATCTGGTTGTGCATCTGAGAGATGCTTTATGACAGGCCGCCGGAGGAGGAATCCTTTTATGGCCCCGAAAAGTGTATGACAAATGCGTGGCATGAAGGATGCCATCGCATCGGGATCGCACTTGGGTCGTAAAAACTGCGACGCCTCCATTGTTAATCTCCACTCACACGGCATCGCTTCTGTTTGGCTTTTGTTTTATTGTCGCACTTATTTTTATTTGCACATCGGGCCGATGGCGACGGCGATGGCGATGGCGATGGGTGATGATGCCATGCAGCTCTCAGCTTGATTAAATTATAAAAATTGTATTATGATGGAAGTCAGCGCCCGCCCAGAGGAGCTATTTTGATTTCAGATGAAGACCGGCGTTCACAAAGCTTTAACAGAAGGGAAAATATTAAATTGTGGTCCTTCCAGCCGGATATTGATGTTTAGCATTCACACTAAATCCCTTTTACTGATAAAGATTGAAATGTTATCGGGGGTGGCCCCAATGTTTTTCTGCCTACAAATTGTTGAAATACTTTTTCCGCAAAAAAAAAAGTTCCCAAAGGCTCAAAAAAAGCCTCTCAAGAGATGAAAAGTCACACACTTGGCAAGGATTCAAGGGCCGCATCCATCCATCTATCTATCCGGCCATCGAGTGTGGAAACCGAAAAGAGGAGAAGAGAACTTGGCCCGGAATTTGGGTCAGACTGCAGCTGGTGCATCTTCTTGGCCTTCGCACGCATAGTAGTCGTAGCTGGGATGAAATTTAATTTAAAACTTTCCGCTCGGCCCGAAAAATATATATATATGTGCCTTGTCCGGGCCATGTGTTGCTCGCCTTTACTTGGTATCAAAAATACTTTTGTTTGCAACTTGCATAATAACTCACTGGGAAATCCGGAGCAAACAATAATGAATGACTGTAGCAGAAATTAAAATGTCTTTGGAGGATGGTTGGAGGACCAGCAGCTGTCTTGGCCATGGCTTTGTGTTGCCCTGCCGACTGCAATTGATTAAAATTCTCTGCAATGAACTGGCAAACACAAGGGGGGAAGGACTCTAAGAAGAATTCTAGCTGAATCCTAGCAGAATCCTTGCAGTTTTCCCAGCCACTCCCCCTGCGGCTGTGCAACTTCTCTTTGTCGGCTGCCGCTGTTTCCTGCCAAAGGTGTTTTTCTAGAAGCCAAGCCGGAATTCATCTCGGCAACCGCATTCCAATCTTCCTGAGTGCTTCCTCTTTGGCGCTCGCACTTTGTAATTACTTCATTTAATTAATTTAAAGTCAGATCAAAGGCGGCCTCAAAGGAACCCCAAAAACCGCTATTTAAAAGCCATCGGACAGGGACTAGTGCTAAACGCTTTAAGAGCCTAATAAACTTGCTGATTGGCTTAATAAACTAAGAAGCAGAGTCGCTCACGCCGCGTTATTATGAGGCGCCGGCCAACCGGAACCGGAAATTGTCCCCAGCGATAGGAAGTGCTCTTCTCGTTATTTTTACTTTATTTATTTTTTCCTTTCCGCTGCAAGCTAAGCCGCTGTCGTCCAGAAATTGGATTTATCTGCTTCGTTAGTAAATTGGTTGTGATAGGCGCGACGTCACGAACTCTCGCTCTCTCTCGGTCGGGCTCAAACCCAACTTGGCCAGCTCTGGGCCACTTGCCAACGCAAGCTGCAATGGCCATGGAAGACACTCGGCACAGTGGCTGAAATTGGCTAGTTTTTAGTGATTTTGAAAAGAGAACTGCACACAAAAAAAATATATAAATTTGAGTAGTTTTATTTGTGAAACTTGATAAGTTATCTGTGTTTTATTGCCTCCTAAATTCTTTATCAAATCATAGTTAATTTTACTCATAAAACTGTCTGTTATTCAAGCCAAATGGTTCAATAATAATAATTCTTTTATGATTAGTCTGAAAAGGAAGCCGTAAAGATATTATTTTCCTTTTTCTCTGGACTGCCACCTAAATCTCTTCAGAACTTTAAGTGGACCAAAAGTTCCCTCTTGTTTTTTATACACATTTCTTGCATCACCCATTGTCCTGTGACGCAGCTTGAAGTCGGTCAACATTCAGGGTTTCTTTTTTCGGCTAAAGCTGTGGCAAAATGATTTTTATGCGAATTTTATTACTGTTAGCCGCTGCTGGACTCTTAAAGCTGCCACGGCTGCTTGGAAGTTTATTCATTATTGACTTTCCGCCTCGTTGTCCGCGTCGCCGAAATAAATGCTTAAATAAGCCAGCGGCATTTCAATTTCGCCAAAGTTTAAGTTGGCCAAACGGCCCACCGAATGGCGGCGTGCCCACCCTTTGGGGGTAGGACTTCAAGGAGCCCCGGAGCGATCCGAGGTCCGTGTTCCTGTCACATTTTTTATTACAATTTCCATTTGGTGTTTATAATTTGTATAGCAAATTGAGCGACAGAAATGGTGACATTCATGCGCGCAACGCAACTAATTTTCGGGTGTCCTCGACAGTCCAGATGGGGAATCGCTCATTTGGCGCTGCGACCGCGATAATGATGATGATGATGAACTGCCCGCAGGCAGCTGATTTATGGGGCCATCGCCCAGCTGCAGATGGTAGGCATTGCATTGAGAGAAAAATGGGAATGACTTCAAAGGATTTTATGTTTAATTAAGAAAAGGTTAGCTTCTGATGTACTTTTATTAATTTTTTTGCATATTATATTCTTAAATAATACTTTTATTTTTTGAGTACTTTTATTTCCTATGCCTATACTTCTTAAATAGTTCAAGCACCGCTTACAGTAAAATATGTTAAAATTATTTTTTTTATAGGTAATATTTTTGAAAATGAATTTTATATCAGGTTATAATTTGAAATCCTTATTATTCCCAACTGATTATTATCTCATAAAATGCTTACGATTCCCAAAAAGTTCGTAAAGGAAGCTATTAAAAATAGGCCAGGAGTTGCTTGAATATAAAATTCTTAAATAAAATAATTCTGTCATGAGTACTTTGATTTCTTTTAAAATGCTTATAATTCCTAACTAGTTCAAGCTCCGCTTATAGTAAAATATAACATATTTTTAATAAAATATATGAAATCCTTGTAATTCCCAACTGGCTCCAACTGACATTTAATTATATTTGAATAATATTTTTATACCCTTGTAGGGTATTATAATTTCAGTCAGAAGTTTGCAACGCAGTGAAGGAATCATCTCCGACCCTATAAAGTATATATATTCTTGATCAGCATCAACAGCCGAGTCGATCTAGCCATGTCCGTCTGTCCGTCTGTCCGTTTCTACGCAAACTAGTCCCTCAGTTTTGAAGCTCAATGAAACTTTGCAAATAGTCTTCTATATACATAAGTCGGAACGAGCCGGATCGGTCAACTATATCATATAGCTGCCATACAACCGATCCGTAAATTTGTTGAAAAAAAATTATAACTTCACTGTTTTTTAACATATCTTGATTAACTCTCGGTTATGAGTTTTCTATATTGTTTTAGATTTTTGGATTTAATTTTATAAAAATCGGACTACTATATCATATAGCTGCCATAGAAACGGTCGTGAAATTTTCAGAAAAAAATTATAGCTTTGTCAGTGTTTAACATAATTTCTTCTACTTTGAGATACTAGCACTTCATATTTTTTCAGAATTTTGTTGTAAATTTCATAAGAATCGAACGACTATATCATATAGCTGCCATAAAAACGATCGGTAAACGTGGAGAAAAATTACATTTTACTTTACATGTAAAAATGTGAAAAAAATGTACAAAAATGTAAAACTGTAAAAATTGTATGTATATGAAAGTAGTTCGTATTATATTATATTGGGATAGATTATAATTGATACAATTGGAACCTGCAAGGGTATACAAACTTCGGCGTGCCGAAGTTAGCTTCCTTTCTTGTTCTTTAATGAACTATTACTATGGTTTCTAACCTAGAAAGTTCACAAAATTAATGAATTTATTTTAGCAATTTAATGCTTTTATCAACCTTATTTTTCGTTCACTGTACTAGTAGTTGGGGTAGTGAGCTGGCAAAAACCAAAACCAAAGCAAGGCATGTGGAGGGCTACCATTCGGCTGCATGGATTAATGAGCCACAGCGGCGACCACATTGGGATTTTCGAAGCCTGGAACTGGGACTAGGGTCCGGGGACTGGGGGACTCTGTGGATTATGTTGACTTTCTGCAGACAATGCTGCCTGCCCACTGCCTCCTGCCTCCTGCCTCCCTCTGCCTGCAGGAAGCTGGGGGCCAAAGGACCAAGCCAAAGCCAAAGGACCGGGCCCGGGAAGCATCATCACAGGATGTGCGCCCCTCCGGTCTGTGTGAGCTTTGGTCTGGACTGGTGGCAAAAATTAAATTATGACAGCAAATGAACAGCCGCAGGTGGGGCTGTGGACGAGCTGGCCCCGGAAATGCTGAGCCGCTGGCACCGAGGCTAATAATGAAATACATGAATTTTTTAGACAATAATCGCCGCAGCTTAGCCGGGATTATAATGGGCGCAGCATGATGGCAAAGGGAATAACAAAGGAGGTCCTTTACTCTCCCTCTCTTATTCTCCGCCTTTTTATTTCGCTCTTAAAGTCGGAAAGAAAAAATAATGACAGTTGCAGATTGAAATAAAGCCACAGAACTATGTGATATTTTTCCCATAAATTGACTACATTTTTAATCATCGATATTTACCGATGTAATTTTTGATTGTCTAATCAATTATTGTTGTTTACACAACAAAACATTTGCGAATTGCTGCCTAAATAAATATTAAATGCAATTAAATTGCTTAATGACCCACATTGAGCGAGTTATTTGTGTTTTTTCGAGCGGCAACTCTGTCCCCGAAAACTTTGTGCTGAAGATTTACGACCTGCATAAATTTCATAATTTCCCAATGGGTTAATTGTGTGTCTTTGTTGTGTTTGCCCAGGACAATTGTAATGAAAATTTAATTTCCGTTTTGTCCGAAAATATCCGCAAATAGAGGAGAGTATTTTTCAGGCCATCAGCTTAGACTGATGAAATCTCTCTCTCATTTAGATTTCATATTTACTCGTTTATATTAATGTGCATGATGCGATTATAAATTTATAAACAATGTGCTGCTGCTGCTGTCGTTGATAACGATGACATTCTTTTGCCGGGCCAAAATAAACCCTTTTTGCAAGCCGAGAACATTGTGTTTTGGCCACCACTACTGGCTCCTGAAATTTAATTAAACTTGTAACAGCATTATTCCGATATGCAGACCAAGCCACGACGACGACGACGACAAGGACACTGTCGAGGAGCAGCAGCAGTAACAATAAGGGCCGAGCTGGCCAAAGCCAGCGTGGTAGAAAATTTTGCGTAAAAAGCGTAAAATATTATTTGCAATTTTCCGAAAAACTACAACTAAAACAAAGGCAGCTCACAGCAATTTGATTTTTGCCTCTGATTTTTATGGCAGTAAAGGATTTTTTAATTTGCACATTGCTGGAATAGCTTTCGGTTGGGTTTTTACTGCATTATTATTTGCCAATATATTTCGCATTCACAGAATGTTTCTTTTTTTTACGTTTTTTTACGGCTCATACACTTTATGTAGATATATGCATAGTTGGCTGAATATTCAGAGTCTGGCGTTTTGATTTTTAATTGAATTTCCGGGCCACGGCTGCCTGGTTTTTAGCAAATGACGAGGCAAACAAGCAGAAATCGAGTTGAGTCCACTCGGCGTATACGCAATTTGTGATAACTCATATCGGATTTCAAGTACCACGATCGCTTGATTGGGTTCTCTTTTCGATTTCGGAATCAAAAACTGTACTCGCAGGACCTGCTGGAACCTGCTAATTGATATGCATGTGTCGTTTCTCTATTGCTGCTGCAGCTTCCACTATTCCTCTATTATTTTCCCGCAGAGAAGCCCCGCTGACAATTTTCCATTAATTGAAAATGCCAATGGCCGGCAGCCATCAAATTGCCAGGCATATTGAGGGGTCCTTTTGGGCCAGGAAATCCGCGGGGTCCCTGTGTCTATGTCCCTGTCTCTGTGCATTGTAGTTTTTGCGGGTCCTCTGTCGTCCGCATAAATTATGAAAAGACCCAAAATTTTGGCATATTTTGTTGACATGTCCGTACTATATTTTCTGTTTAGCCTTTTCCATTTTCTATTTCTGATTCCCAGTTTTCCCTATTTTCTTTATTTTGCAAAAGTCAAATATTCCGCATTATTTACCATGTACTCGTGTGGGTTGCTGTGGCGGCAAACCAAACAACTGTCAAAGCAGTTCGTGTTTGCACTTTTAGTTTGTCAATGCGAATGGATTTGCCATTTCCCGTGTGTGTGTCCAAGTTATTTTTAACCCACTTACAGGGAGAGCAACTAAAAGCCAAGGTACATATTGAAAAAGTTGCAATTTAATTACTCAGAAATTTTAGACACCGCTAAGGAAACTTTAAATACAAAGTAAACTTGGGAAAAGGAAAGAGGATTTAAAATTGAGTTAAATTATGAAGACTTGCTCCATAGAAATGCTTTACAATTTATATAAGAATTATTTAAAATATAATTTATTTATATAATTTATTCGTAAGCCCTTTGCCGAAATAACGCGTTCTCTGTGGGTTTTTCCTACTTAATTACAAACTAATTAAAATGTATATATAAAGTATTATGCAGGCGCAAAAATGTACGAAGTGTTCCATACTTATTTTCAACTGTTTTTCCTGCATAAATGGGTAGCAGGTGAAAATTCGTTGCATTTTTTGTGATTGAACGTGTTTTTTGACCGAACGACGAATTTACCATGCTCCTGTATATTTTATAATGATTAAAATTTGTTGTCATAAAGGCCCGTGAAGCCCGACCCAAAAATAAAATATATATCGGATCGCTTTTTGTATTTTTCATTTTATTGAATATTTTACAACCGTAAGGCAGGGTCGCTCGGTCTGTCGGGGGCTTCGATGATTTATTTGCCACTGTTTGTGGGAAAAAGTCTGGGCTTAAGCCGGTTCTGCTTTAAAAGTTATTAAAACTGTTGAGAGAAACTTACTTTTATCCCCATTCGCCACTCAATGTAATTCTTAAACAATTTCCTTGTGCTATATTCTAGCATTTCCCATTCGCTAAGGCAAGAGGATAGCAAAAACTAATTTAGAAAATTGTTTTTAGCCTCTGTTCCAGCTCCTCCGCTGCCTTTTGCTTTTGCTTGGGGCAAGTGAGAATTTCCTAGAGGGCCCTGAAATGAATCTAATAAAGAAATTACTCCAGACAGGATAGCCGCCGCCAAGGACGCGTTGCCTACGCTGAATAAAATCTCAACAATGTCGCCAATTGCTGGGGTGGAGGCCGTAATGAGCTGAATATAAAGTGCGTGGTGTGGCACGGTTTGGGGGAGTCCTAAATCGCTGTTTGCTCTTAGCCATAACATGAATAATTTAAAAAACAAAAGGCGAAACGATTTGCGACACACGACGCTTCGCATACACTTTGCCAATGTGATTGCGGATGTGTGAAAAGGCTCCTTTGTATCCTGCTGCAAACAATGGCCCAGCCGCTATTCAGGCATTCAATTTACCAATTTGCGCTTAATGTTTGACTATTCCTTAATGGCCAGAAAGACAATGTGTGTGAGTATTCCCCCAGGGGCCCAGACAGGTAACTGAAGCGCACACGTGGCCCCCTCGTTGGCCCAATAAATAAGTCCTGATGGCTAAAATTGCCGATTCAACTTATTCTCATTCGTATTCGTATCCTCGCAGTACGGCGAAACAGTTGTCTGACTTATTCATGGGGGCTTCTGCCGCCACCATTGTTTTTATTGGTTACCCATTAACTTTATGTTGTATCCGAGGCGACAGCAATTCACAATATCACTCGGAGAGTGGGAAATGTTCTTAACTTCTGGGTGCTTAAAGAAAGGCCTTAAAGCGTGAAGAAATTCTTGAACGAATTTCAAGGAAAAGGGAAATTTGCTGGACTGAAAAATGCATAAAAATATATTTCTAAAATATTATTCTAAACTACAAAATGTTTTTAGCATTCAAGTATTATATTCCAAGCTATTTTGAGTTAAAAACTTTTTGAAATATCATCAAAATGATGTGGCATATCTCCCCCTCACGCGATACGTTTCAACTGAAAGTAGATCCCTTTGTTCTTGGCTCTGGCATCATTTAGGCCAACAATTAGCTGCAACCAACCCAGCAGCTGCAGTTACACGGGCACTTAAGCCAGTTCTGTGCGAAAAGCGTGTTAGATGGCTCAAAGTAGACCAAGTACACTCTGTTTTGTTCGAAGCAGCATCCATCCCCATTCCCCCAGCCCTCTTTTTTTGTTTGTGTCGCTGGAACTTTAATTGCGAAAACATTTTCAAAAGTTTTTCATAAATTTCTCGCACTTAACCGAAAGTACATAACGCAAACAAAAGTGAAGTAAAAGTGTGTGCTACTTATACAGCTTATAATACTCGGTAGTAGTGCGAGTGAAGTGCTTATTAAGTACGCAGGGTATATGGGGTTTTGGGGAAAAGTTAAGGTAACAGGTAAAATTGTCATTTAAAAGGATATTAAGTTAATGGATTGTTTATTGAAATTAAATAATTGGAATGAAATTAGAGCTTTGGGGGTTTAAGATATAATTGGAATACTACACTTGAAGCTGGACATATTTTCTTGTCTATTTAATTGTATATTTATGTAGTTGTCTATTATAATACCAAACTACATCTTTATAGTTTAAAAATTATAGTCACAAGGACTAATATAGTCTCTTTCTCTCTTTTCTATGTCTACACAGCAAGCTCCTAAAACTAGGTTACCAAAAGATAGGCAAAATCATAACTAATCTTTCCCCACTTTTTAAACTGTTCCGTTTCGCCCAAAAAGTATACAAAAATCTCAGCAAACTGCAGTCCCGGGTACTCTATGGTCTCAACATTTTTTCCAGCCTCTTTTTTCTTCCCCTTTTTCGTGTGTGAGTGCAGTTGCAGTTGCAGCATCAAACTTCGTTGCAATGGCGGCTGCAATGCACATCAATAAAACGAAAATTGCTGCAGAATGGCGCACAATTGTCCTGGTAGCTGAAAGGCGTCGGAATCTGTGTGTGTGTGTGGGAGGGGGGGGGGGGGGGGGGGGGGTGTAAGTGGCAGGTTGCAATTGTTGTTGTTGCTGCCATACTGCTGCTGCTCCTGCTACTGCTGCTGTTGCTGCTGCAGTGAAAACAATCGAAATTATAGCAAACAAGCGCGTAAACTTTTCGCTTTCATGGTCGGATATATCTATATATGTGTCAGAAAGACTACGTGTGTGTGTGTGTATTGTGTAGGGTATGTTTGTCTGGGTTTGTGTGGCGGCATTGCAGTTTTATTGCTCTGAAGGCAGACATTAAAATGCCTGACAAGAAGCGCCGCGCCGCCAACTGGCAACCTAATGCCACACAGATACATACACATGCCCATCTGTAATCACAAATGTTAACCTATCTGTGTGTGTGATAGTGATGCGAAATTCATAATTTCAAGTTTAGAGGAATTTTTGGGGTAATTTTAAATATAAAATGGGCTTATACAAATAGAAATATAGATTAATAATCCTTTTGGGATTTAAACTAAATAAAAAATGTGTCTTAAAGTATGCAATGATATAAAAAAATTACTTCCCTGATCTATATTTGTAATTAATTATTTAATTTAAATTTATATATTAATAAGCCAATCTGATCCTAAAGGCTTGTCTTCGCGGAAGTGTTTGCTAAAGCCCTAAATAATCCCAAAATAATTTCGATTTTGTCCACAATAAAACAAAAACAGACATCACTAGTTTATGCTGTGACTTTTTATGTGTTAGCATCGGAGAGAGGGCTTAATTTTTTTGTTGTTTCAGTTTTAACCTTTTTCTATTGCCGCTCTTGATGACGAGCGAACTGCGCTTATTTGCGTGCACATTTTCGGGGCCAAAAAAATGTGTGTCAACAAAAGTTTTTTGGTTTGTCCGCTTTCACTGAATTTCCCAGCTGCCGCTGTTATTGCCGCCGCCGAGTGTCCTCTGACCGAATCTAATGGCTCTGGAGGGACGGGCAGAAAACCTGCTTGCAATTAGAGGGACTCCGGCTCCGGCTTCGAATCCGGAGAAAGTTTCGAGAGCACTGTTAGTGTGTGTATCTGCACAACCCTTTTGGGCAGTTATGACAGCACGGAAACGGGGTGGCGAGGAACTAGTTATGCTGCCATAATTAAATGTAAATTATCGCCATATGTACAAAACTGTTGCCATGTTTACTTATTTATTTGTCAGTTAATTAGTTCGGAATGTGTGCTCCGCCCGTCCTCACTTTCGTTTCCCTCGAAAAATCTGGTGACTTTTCCCTGTTCTGTCGGCATTACAAACCACGTACAAGAAATGTAATTATTTTCATTACATCCACAAACAAACAAACAACAACAAAAGTGTACACCCAAGCAAAAGACAACAAATGCCAAAAAAAGAACAAAAAATACAAAAAACATGGCGTTGGCATTTCCAATACAATGTGCGCTTGTGCTTGCTGGCTTTTGTTTATTTTTGACATTGACGTCCCTCATTAATGTAAACGACGTCGACTGGCATAAAAAGGCGACCTTCTGTAATTATAATTAATACGAAAGGAACATGAGCTCTAACACATACACCGAGCCCCCGGCCAACTTCCCGTGTCAATGAGCTGCGTTGACCCGAAACCAATACAAGAAAGAGCCAGGGGGCAGGGATACACTGATCAAAAAAATGTAGGAACTTTAATGTTATTTTATTTTTTACTTTGAATATGAGTAGGAGCTGTGACAAGTCATTGGAGAATTAGAATTACAAGTAAATTAGCCAAAATGTAGGCACAAATTATTCCATGCAGATTTATTCGAGTTCTGACATATTTTTATACCCTTGCGGGGTATTATAATTTCGGTCAGAAGTTTGCAACGCAGTGAAGGAGTCATCTCCGACCCTATAAAGTATATATATTCTTGATCAGCATCAACAGCCGAGTCGATCTAGCCATGTCCGTCTGTCCGTCTGTCCGTTTCTACGCAAACTAGTCCCTCAGTTTTGAAGCTCAATGAAACTTTGCAAATAGTCTTCTATATACATAAGTCGGAACGAGCCGGATCGGTCAACTATATCATATAGCTGCCATACAACCGATCCGTAAATTTGTTGAAAAAAAATTATAACTTCACTGTTTTTTAACATATATTGATTAACTCTTGGTTATTAGCTTTCTATATAGTTTAAGATTTTTAGATTTAATTTTATAAAAATCGGACTACTATATCATACAGCTTGAATAGGAACGGTCGTGAAATTTTCAGAAAAAAAATTATAGCTTTTGCCAGTCTTCAACATAATTTCTTCTACTTTGAGATACTAGTATTTCATATTTTTTTAGAACTTTGTTGTAAATTTCATAAGAATCGGACGACTATATCATATAGCTGCCATACAAACGATCGGTAAACGTGAAGAAAAATTACATTATTCTTTGCATGTAAAAATGTAAAAAAATGTAAAACTGTAGAAATTGTATGTATATGAAAATAGTTCATATTATATTAAATTGGGATAGATTATAATTTATACAATTGGAATCTGAAAGGGTATACAAACTTCGGCGTGCCGAAGTTAGCTTCCTTTCTTGTTATTGCATATTTTTGGACGTATTTAATTATAATATTAATATTTAGCAATGCAAATTAAAAACTAAGCAAAACAGGAATTTATTTCCTTAAAGAGCAACACTTTCTCCGCAGTTTCAGCTTATAAGTGAAATATTATTTCGCAGTGCATGTTAAGTAATTCTGGCCAGAGCTTACAAATTGCGTCTTTCGCGGCATTAAAAATTCCATTAGCTGCAAACTGCCCGCGTTAATTAGTGGCGCAAACAACTGATAGAAATTTTGATTTCATCTTGTTGATAAAGCGGAAGAGGCTGAATCAAGGATGTTCCTGGAAAAGAAGGGGTGGCTTACATCTCATCAGGACTTACCGAAAATGCGTCCTGCCCGGGTAACTGGCAAGGTGACCGAAATCAGGAGCAGCACAAA
Source organism: Drosophila punjabiensis (assembly GCA_008042585.1). NCBI lineage: Eukaryota > Metazoa > Arthropoda > Insecta > Diptera > Drosophilidae > Drosophila > Drosophila punjabiensis. The sequence goes on along the minus strand of VNJR01011839.1, from coordinate 6,537 downwards.
GCTAGGAATGATGAGCTCTCGATGATTTCTGTATTCCGGCGATATGCGCAGCGTCATTTTGTTGATGATGCAATTGCAATTTGTATTTCTTGTTGTTGGTTTAGTTTTTTTCATTCTCTCTCTCCCTCTCTCTCTCTCTTTCTCTCTTTTTGTTAATCTAAAACAATTTTTTGCGGTGGTTTGTGTTACGTTTTTTGGTGTTTAATTTTGGTTTTTGGGTTTTACTCTGCGAATTCAGCTCTCTTTGCCTGGCAGCCTTGGGCTTAGAAATCAATTTACATTTATATTTCCTTTTTTGTTTATTTCCAGTGCCAATTAAACTATGTTTGAGTTGGGAGCTGTTGCTTCTCTTAGTTATTTTTTAGTTTAGTTTGTTTTTTTTTGTATTTGCACTGATTTTTGGCTTTAGGTGATCATTTTGAACGGGAGGCTGCAAATACGAAAAAAGGGAAAAAATGCAAATTAAATTTTTGTGTGTAAATAGAATAATTTTTGGTTTTGTTTGAAATTGATTTTAGCATTCTAGCGGATTGTGTAGACTCTGGGGGAGTATTTATTACTTTTGAGCTGTTTTTTTTTATAGAAAATGTAAGTTAAGGTTTATGAAAATTTTTTGCAATAGATAGAAGTCTTCCTTATATTAAAATTTTTATTTTGAAATACTAATTTCTGCAACCTCGGTCCTGAAATCCTATAGTATTATTTTATACTTATTTACAAAATAAATCTGATTGCATTATCTTTTTTACTGAACCCCAAATTTCCGTTCGACCCACTTTAATATCTCTTTTAGTTCAGTGACTCTCTCAAAATTTAATTGCATTAAAGTAACTAACCCAAATTTCCCCATTTTAAATTCAGCTACAATGCAGCAATACAATGAATTTAATATTTTCCCCCGACGGTTTTGGCAAGCTTTTTCAATTTCTCCATGCAGGGAAAGGGTTTTTTACAGGCTCCTAAAATTCCGCAGCCACTATCCCTTTCGTTTTTAGTTTTTGCGGCTGCAAAATTAACTAAAGATGTCAGTCCCTCGCAGCAGGGTGGCATAAACTACCCGTATGTGCGAGAGAGAGTGTGTGTGTGGCCAAAGTTTATATGCTGAAAATGAATTTGGCATTTTTACAACAGAGCACAGTGAACGGCGAACAGAGAACAGCGGCGCTCTCGGAAGTCTGACAGCATAAAATGGAGTGAAATCTCTGCTGGTGGTGTGCAGTCAACTAATGTGGCCAAAAAGGGTGCGAGGGAAGGGAGAGGCGCTTCGTGGCGCTGCAAGTTGTAAAAGCGGGCTTATAGTAAAAGTGAAATGCGCCCGTGGCGGGCTGCACATTTAATGCGGCAAACACAGTTACAACATGTGGCAGCAAATGGCGATTGCTTGGCTGTTCTTGGCCCCAAAAACAACTTGGCTTTTGACTATAAAAACGAGAGGTTGCCTTAAAGCTGCCACGCCCCCTGGCTCCTTTCGCCCAGAGAGGTGCCCCAACTTTGGCAGGAGCTGGAGTAGCAGCAGGAGCAAAAACACACCAACAAGGACTGACAACAACGGAACCCGCCGCACATTGCACATGACGTAAATGTTGTGGTTGCTTTTAAAAACTTTGTTTTAATGTGTTTGCTGCAGGCTGCACTGCAAGTTTTTTTCTCTTTTCTTTTTTTCTGTTAACCTCCTGCCCAAGGGATCCTCCGCCATGTGTTGACGTTAAAATTTAAAGTTAAAATTTGTAACTTCCACAAAGGAAGGTTGAAATAAAAACACAGAGCAAATCGTATTTCAAACTTTTGGCAGTTGTCTCAACACGAGAAAAGTCTTCAAATCGGAATATGAGATTCAAAATAATATGCAAAGGGCGTCTGAAAGTAGGCAGTAAAATATTTTTAGTTCACAGAATATCATAGCAAATGGGCACTTTTAAAACAGGTTATGAGTGAAATAAAGGTATTTAAATTATTGAAAAGTCGTCTAAAAGTAGGCAGTGAAATGATTTTAGCTCACAAAAAATCATCAACATTTTAATATGCGGTATAGTATTTATTTTATATTTTTGTACATTTGAAAAATATCTTTACTTCCATTTATATAATTAATTCTTCTCAACTTTGCTGCATTAAATTTAATACAAAGATAAATTAAATGGGAAAACCCCTTCTGGATTAAAAATGATATCAACTCTTACTGATTTTTTTCATTAAATACAGTTTTTAATTGCGTAATGCACATAACGGAAGGGAAGTTCCTGGCAACAGCTCTATTGCTGGCTTTTAACATTTTCATTTCACTTTTTAAACAATTTTCACAATCGTTTTTAATGCAATATCTTTTTGCGTTGGCCTTTTTTGAGATAAAGTAAAAATCAAATGATAGCTGGGGCAAAATATTACACTGCTGCAACCGCCGCTGTTGGTAATTGAAGTTATTTCCCATATTACACACCCAAGGATTTCAGGTGTGCAAAAACACGTTGACTTTTTTACTGACACACCACTCTCCCACTGTGTGTGTGTGCGGGCGTTGCGGCTGTACAAAAACTGGGTTTGTGTAAATAAGTTTTTCCTGAGTGCGTTGCCTTTGTGATTGTTGTTGCTTGTTTGGTTATGGCTCTGGCCAGGAAACAACATTAACGCAAGTTTGTGTGACTTTACACAAAGAGATAAATATAAGAGCTTTAAATACATGTTTTAAATTGAATATAGGACAGGCTTTTCAATGTTTATTTTAATAACAACAATTTATTAAGAAGTTACTTTGTTTAAGTCAAAGGAGCTTTTAAAAAAAGAGTAGGATAGTTAAAGCTGTTTATATAGTTATAGATAGTTATTTTATTTATGGAAATATCACTTTAGTTCTCTAATTTACTAACTTTACATATTTTCTTTTGTAATTTTTGTTTGCTTCTTTGAAATTGAAAATTGTTTTCAAATTAGCTTCGGGATTGTTTTCAAAGCTGTTTTTCTATTAATTATTTAATTAATTTGATGTTGTGGTTAGCATTAATAAATTAAATGACATATATTTTGTTTAGTTCATTATTAGAAGAAGTGTTTGTAATTGCTTTTATATTTTATAAAAACTTTTTACATACAAATTCTTTATTATTTCCTTTTGGTTCACAGACAATTTGTTCATAGTTTTAATTATGATTCTAACATCTTATTTAATTTACTTTTAATTTCGTTACTACATTATTCAGTAACTTATTCCTCTTTTACCACCAAGTAATACTTAATATAGATGTGTCATCAAAAGAAAAGTTCAAGAACACGTACAAATATAGGCATTTTGTATTATTGGAGCACTCCTATTGATGTTGGTTTAGTGGTTAGGCCGCTAATCACCATTATTACTGCCACCGCAATGGAGGATTGTGTAATTCGGGGGCCAAGTGGAATCCTAATGAAGACGTGGGCCCCGAGGAAGCCATTAATAGTGGCGGCTAGACATGGCCGACCCCAAAACAGGCAACGCCTTACGCTAAGCACCTTAACGACAATTGCTGCCCCTGCCCGGGAATAGCAGCATTTTCATTTTCATCTCCGGTGGCAGTCCGTCACTCAGCTCAACAAGTTAGCCCGGAAAATGGAAAAGCAGAAACAGAAAACAGAAACAGCTCGTAATGACCAGTGCCCGGGGGCAATTAAAGTACCGCCAACGGTTACTAGTTTTCTCTAGTTTTCTCAATTTTCCACATAACTCTGCCTGCCCGTGCGCTCCCCCTTGGTCTTGGCCATTAGCAGACAGTTCCGAGCCGCTTTCACGCTTGAATGATCGGGGAAGAGCGGAAAAGCACTGGAAAGCGTTAAGTAGCTGCGATGTCACTAGCCGATTTGCAGTTATGACAACGCCAAAACCGAACTCTGCCCGTCGCCCTTCGCATTTCCAAGTGCTCCAGCAGAACCAGCAGCCACTACTCTCTTTTGGGGGAAACAAACTTTAAATTAAACAGTAGCGAAAAAAGCAGCAGGAGCTGCCAACCGAAAACAACGGGGCGAATGTGAGCTATTCAGCAGACAGAAAAAATATTCCAAAAGTTGGTCAGGAATTTCTGGAATTTTTGGGTTTTAAAAGTGCTTTTAAAAATGCATTAAAAGGGAAGAAAAATGTCGATAACAATTAATTTAATGTGTGTCTTTTTTAAGTAATTTGTTTGAATAAAAATAATTTAAATACGTTTTATTTGAGTCAAGAATAAAATTTAGAAAATTTGTCTAGGCTTTTTAAAGAAATTTTTTCGAAGGAGATTTCCTGAAGATTTTATTTACTTTATTAATACAGCACAAATATGCAATTTATTCTTGACCTTTAAGTTATTTTTGCATATTTCTATAATGTTATATTGTTGTTTGTTTCTTCGAATAACTTATTCCACAAATTGTATTAACAATTCTCTATTTATTATTTCAAAATTGAATTTGAAAATATTTCTGAAACATTTTAAAGAGAAAATCTGATAAATGCATAGAATAATAATAATAATACGTGTTAGACATAACACGATTTGGTCTGAATTTATAAATATTTAAACATTAAGCTTTCGGTAGCAATAAACCATTTTTTTTCTGTGTGCATCGCAGCGCGGCAGTGAAGAGCGAAAAACTATGGCACTGCATTTGGCATGAGGCAGGGAAACAAGCAGCTCGGGAATTGTCGGAGTAGAATCATACAAAATATGCAAAGGACAGCAGCAGCATTGGGGGCAGCACCAGCAGCAGGAGCAGGAGCAGCAAAAGCAACACAAGTTGTAATTTACAGCTTATTTACGTTGGAATAAAAAATGAATTAAGACAACGAACCGGCAGCATGACAGCGTAGGAGCAGCTTCCTCCCCCTGGCAACTCGCAAAAGGTAAATGCATAAATAAATCAGGCAAAGTCCAAACAGAAAAAAAGAAAAATATGGAAAAAAGAGAAAGCGGGAAGCGAAGTTAGAGCAAGTAAATGTAGGAATATAATTAAATGCTTTGACATGAAGGAAAGGCAGTCAACTAAATAGGAAACTGAATGCCGCTGCTGCAACTCGGTTAATTAGCACAGACAGCCAAAAGGTGTTGCAATGTCCTTGCAAAAGGATAGAGAAACTGAAGTCCGTTTTGATATTGATTGATCTTGGACTAAATTTTAGGCTTGGGAAATTAGTTGGGAGGAGTTTCTTTTCTTTATTTTAATTTTATATTAAAAGGAGAAAGTTCCTATTGCTTTTAATTAAAAAGTAAGCTCTATATAATTTTCTAAAAAATATTTACCTACTTAATGAGCTATTAAAGCACTCGCAAATATTTGGAAACCATTTAATAAGTATTTTTAATGTAAATAATAATGATTTAGAATTTATTTTCCAAGCTCTAGACTTTTCTTTATTTTAATTTTATATTAAAAGGAGAAAGTTCCTATTGCTTTTAATTAAAAAGTAAGCTCTATATAATTTTCTAAAAAATATTTACCTACTTAATGAGCTATTAAAGCACTCGCAAATATTTGGAAACCATTTAATAAGTATTTTTAATGTAAATAATAATGATTTAGAATTTATTTTCCAAGCTCTAGACTTTTCTTTATTTTAATTTTATATTAAAAGGAGAAAGTTCCTATTGCTTTTAATTAAAAAGTAAGCTCTATATAATTTTCTAAAAAATATTTACCTACTTAATGAGCTATTAAAGCACTCGCAAATATTTGGAAACCATTTAATAAGTATTTTTAATGTAAATAATAATGATTTAGAATTTATTTTCCAAGCTCTAGACTTTTCTTTATTTTAATTTTATATTAAAAGGAGAAAGTTCCTATTGCTTTTAATTAAAAAGTAAGCTCTATATAATTTTCTAAAAAATATTTACCTACTTAATGAGCTATTAAAGCACTCGCAAATATTTGGAAACCATTTAATAAGTATTTTTAATGTAAATAATAATGATTTAGAATTTATTTTCCAAGCTCTAGACTTTTCTTTATTTTAATTTTATATTAAAAGGAGAAAGTTCCTATTGCTTTTAATTAAAAAGTAAGCTCTATATAATTTTCTAAAAAATATTTACCTACTTAATGAGCTATTAAAGCACTCGCAAATATTTGGAAACCATTTAATAAGTATTTTTAATGTAAATAATAATGATTTAGAATTTATTTTCCAAGCTCTAGACTTTTCTTTATTTTAATTTTATATTAAAAGGAGAAAGTTCCTATTGCTTTTAATTAAAAAGTAAGCTCTATATAATTTTCTAAAAAATATTTACCTACTTAATGAGCTATTAAAGCACTCGCAAATATTTGGAAACCATTTAATAAGTATTTTTAATGTAAATAATAATGATTTAGAATTTATTTTCCAAGCTCTAGACTTTTCTTTATTTTAATTTTATATTAAAAGGAGAAAGTTCCTATTGCTTTTAATTAAAAAGTAAGCTCTATATAATTTTCTAAAAAATATTTACCTACTTAATGAGCTATTAAAGCACTCGCAAATATTTGGAAACCATTTAATAAGTATTTTTAATGTAAATAATAATGATTTAGAATTTATTTTCCAAGCTCTAGACT
>VNJR01011820.1:0-13866 GCA_008042585.1 Drosophila punjabiensis | reverse complement strand
CCCTGGTCATCGTTAAGGTCGCCCAGTGGGGCGGCCGACCGGCCAAGGAAAAACTCGATCCGCTGGAACTACCGGCACGTCGAGTGATTATCTCCCATACCGCTGCCTATGGCTGCGATTCATTGGTGAGTATAGCCCTTTTCTGTCTCACACGTACACCGATTGGGTTCACTCAGAAAACAAGAAAAAAAAAGAAAGAAAAGTGTTCATTGAACAAATGAACACTGATTTACATAGTGAACAGTTGAACAGTTACCCTCCCAGTAAGGAAATGAACACTTCTTCACTCTGTGAACCCCTGAAAAAATAAACAAATGATCATCTTGATGTTCATTCACTCCTGAATCTTAATAATTACAACATCCAATATCCCTTCCCCATCTAAGGAGATCTGTTCATCGCGAGCCCAAGTGGTCCAGAACTTTCACATGGACAGTTGGAACTGGAGCCATGTCGGCTACAACTTTATGGTGGGAGGCGACGGCCGTGTGTACGAGGGTCGTGGCTGGGACTACCTTGGAGCCCACACCAAGGGATACAATCACCACAGCATAGGGATCTCCTTCCTGGGAACATACACTAAAGAGAAACCTGAGGAGCGGCAGCTAAAGGCCTGCCAGCTACTGATAGAGGAGGGAGTGCGTCTCAAAAAGTTGGATCCCAACTACAGGCTCTACGGCCATCGGCAACTGAGCGCCACTGAGAGTCCCGGGGAGATGCTCTACAAGATAATCCAGACGTGGCCACACTGGTCGCATGAGATTCAATAAGTCATAATGTATTATATTATATAAATATATATTATATATTGTATTGAATTAAAGAGAGTCTGTAGAATAATGATCAAGAAATGCACTTTATTCGACTTCATTATACACACTTTTACCCACATCATTCCCGAGGCTATCCGTTTTCAAAAAGAAGCAAGAAAGTGTTCCAGGTGGTTCCTAAGTTGAGTTGAATGGAATATCAAGCTTATAAGCACAAGTATGTATGAACTTAATAGATTTTTTTAGAGGGAATGCAAATCAATAAAGAATATAGAAGACAAATGAATGTATAAGATGATATAAGCTAAAAACCATCATTGTTAAATATTTATTTCTGCATTTTGTTTGCATTCCTTCCCATAAAAATTCCCCATGATTTTATTAACTCACTAAGCTCTTCTTAATCAGCCGATGATTCCGATGTCCGTGTCGATGGAAAGCTGGTGATAATCGGTATAAAGAGCTGGGGAGGCATGCCCACCAGGGGCACTCTAACTCCCCTGAAGCTACCTGTTCCCAGGGTAATTATCTCCGATACCCCGCCAGATGTTTGTAAGACGAGGGTGAGTCCTTATATCTTTACCCCCAAGACTCCTTGAGAATCCTTACCCTCACCCAGGCATCCTGTTCGTATTGGGCCCGAGTAACCCAGAGTCGTCACATGGACACTTTCAACTGGCCTCAAATGGGCTATAATTTCCTAGTGGGCGGCGATGGACGGATTTACGAGGGGCGGGGCTGGAACATCGAGGGCGCCCACACGCGGGACAATAATAATAACAGCATCGGTATTAGCTTCATGGGCAACTTTCGACGGATTGTCCCATCGCAGAAGTCCCTGGAGGCCTGCCAGCTCCTAATCGAGCAGGGAGTGCGCTTGAAGAAATTAAGGCCGGATTATCAGCTCCTCGGGCATCGTCAGCTAACGGGAACCCTTATGCCGGGCGAGGAGCTATACCGGATTATGCAGACGTGGCCGCACTGGCACAACTATACGAGAATAGGACCCAGACTTCACATGACAGAATAAATATTTATTTAATATTTAAAAATTAAATTAAGATTGAATAAAGGTGCCAAAAGATAAAGAAAAAAGGGAAAAAAGTGGTTTAAATGTTGAATATTAGCACACACTTTACTAACAAACCGTTTCAATATTTACATTTAAAAAAAAAATGAAAAAAGGAAAAGGAATCATTTGGGTTATGGCCTTTACTATTTTCCTTATTTATTAAGATTAATCCTAGTATAAGTTAAGTAACCTAACAAAAATACATGTTTGTAGTTTGGCATGCTTAAAAATATAAATACTTATTTTAAAAATTAAATAACTTGTCAACCCATAGTACTAAACCTATGCTGCCTTAACACAGACCCTTGTAAATAATTTTAAAATTTTAATTAATTTTTAAAACTAAAAATCTCCTTGATAATCCACAGATCGGGACAATATTGGCGGCGGCTTGGTCCTGCGCTTCGTGGACCGCCAGGTGTGGCTTGCCCAGCCGCCGCAGAAGAAGATTCCGGATCTGGAGCTACCCGTGGGATTGGTGATCGTGATGCCCACCAATTCGGACAACTGCACCACCCAAGCGGCGTGCGTCTTTCGGGTTCGACTCCGCCAGAGCTTTGACATTGAGTCGGTGCAGGAGGACGACATCGTGTTCAACTTTCTCATCGGCGGCGATGGCAACGTCTATGTGGGCCGGGGCTGGGATCAGGTGGGCGCCCACATGGCCGGCTACAACTCGAGAAGCCTGAGCTTGGCTTTTATAGGATCATTTCAAACGCGAAAGCCCTCGCCCAAACAGCTCAGCGTGACCCGTCTTTTGCTGGAGAAGGGCGTGGCTCTGGGCAAGATTGCCCCCAGCTACCGCCTGACGGCGGCCAGTACCCTGGAGCCCACTCTCACCACATACAAGGCGGATGCCCTCTACCAAAGCTTCGCCAACTGGACTCATTGGTTGTAAATAGTTTAGGATCTGGATGGATGAGATCGACTTGATATTCTAGCGTAGATTCTCTTTCTCCTTCTCTTTATATGTGTGGCATATTCGATTTAGCTAGAATTACGATTCGTTTGAAAAAAAAAATGTGATATTAAATGAAGCAAAAAGATGAACTTGATGGATTTCAATCGTGTCAGGGGGTCAGCATCTAGCTGATAGCTGGAAGCGGGGATTTCTTTTCAGCTGCTTGGAAACCGGAAAAGGTAACTTACACACATATGTCTGCGTCTTTATATGTAAGAAAGCGTGCTAACTAGATTTTGTGCTCTTCAATTCATCTTTGGAAAGTCAGGGGAAGTCCCACTCTCCAAGTTCTACGTATTTGTAAACAACCATTAAAAAAAAATACAAAAGCTTATCTCGGCACCGGTTTTATAAGGAGGGAAAAAATAAATAATCACATGTGTATATTTGTCTTGAAATCTTTAGCAAACAAATTAATAAAAAGAAAAGTTTGTAAGATTTCAAGACGCTTAAAATTCTTATTATTATTATCATATTACATAATTTTTTATTTTGATAAAATTTTATTTTATTACCTAAAATTTCTCATGAAAAGCTTAGCTGAGGAAGTATGCATTTCTTTAGCGGAGTTTTTTAAATTTTTAAGTTTAAATTTCAACTCAACAATAAAGAAAAAAAAAACAATAGAGCCAACAAACAATTTTATAAAAATATAATTCGAAGAAAAAATAGTTCAAAAAAAATAACTGATAACAAAAGGTTTAGAAAATGTACCGTAAAATGTATGTATTTATAACAACAAAAAATTATTGAACCATATATGGTTCTGAATGCGGTAGAGAGTTATGAAGATGTTTATAAAGCTAAAGCTTAATGGTTGATTAAGTTACTCAGAGAAATTTAATGACATTTTAAAAATTAATCAATACTCCGATAACAAGCTGAGTAAGTCAAAACCGCAGCACTTAAAACCGAAATCACAAGATTTTGACCAAACCGGAAACGGAAAGTAAAAGTAAAAACCAGAGCAGGCCAGTAATTCTTCATAAATTTCAAACGAAAGTAGAAATCAAAACCGGAACCGAAGAATAATGAAATCTTTTAATTATGGGACTTAATACATTTTAATCTAGGTATAAATCTGCATTTGCATTTACTAATCAATTTTTGGCTTACCTATATTGCATGAACAAAAATTTTCGATCCTGCTGAAAATCTGTTTTTCTGCCCGTTCATGCCCATTCTTGGGCGCGAAGCCTTTGTAATAGCTGTGGTGTTCGTGATGCTATTCCCGATTCTGATCGTTGTGCTGGGCACCACCACTAACCTCTCCGACACCAAATCGAACCAAAGTAAGCTCATCTATGTCGACGGTTTCAGACAAAATATTCCAATCAATTCAACAATGGGTACAGTTTTGTCACCCACTCAGTAGTGTGCGAAAGTGCTTCCGACTAACCACAAATCGAATTGGCGATCGTGCTTTAACCCATCCTTCTCATCTCCCCCCAAATGCTGCATGTATGTAATATATAACCCATTTATAATCGCATCCTGTATATAACCAATCATATTTTTGTGTGACGGTACATTGATTATCTAGCAACTCGAATTACGCGTTTCTGATCACTGTCGTTCAGTGTTGTAAAGTGAAACATGAATCAAAAGTGTGGCCTAAAGTTCAATTGAATGGAATATGCCAGTGAATCGATCTCGAGCATCACATCTACACTTTCCTTTAAAGTAATGGTAGTGTCAATATATTTTAACAATGTTTTTTGTGATCTTTGTACTGCTTGGAAGTTGACGATTTCGGCCCCCTGGTCGTCGTTAAGATGGCGGAATGGGGCGGCCGACCGGCCAAGGAAAAACTCGATCCGCTGGAACTGCCGGCAAATAGAGTGATCATCTCCCATACCGCTGGCTATGGCTGCGATTCTCTGGTGAGTATAGCCCTTTTTCACTCTCACAGGTTCATCCATTGGGTTCACTTAGTAAACAAATAAAAAACTGCTCTCTCAGAGAACAAATAAACACTGGTTTACGTAGTGAATAAATGAGCAGTAACTCTCTTGGTGATCATATTATCAATTACTCCTCCAATAAATGAGCACTTTTTCACTCCCTGATAAAATGTTGTTGTTCACACGTTAGTGACTCTTGGTAATTACAACAACTAATATTCCTTCCACATCTAAGGAGACATGTTCAGAGCGGGCCCAAGTGGTTCAATCGTTTCACATGGACAGCTGGAATTGGAGTCAAGTCGGTTACAACTTCATGGTGGGAGGCGATGGGCGTGTGTACGAGGGTCGTGGCTGGGACTACCTTGGATCCCACACCAAGGGCTACAATCACCACAGCATTGGGATCTCTTTTTTTGGAACCTTCACGAAAGATAAACCTAAGCACCGGCAGCTAAAGGCCTGTCAGCTGCTACTCGAGGAGGGTGTGCGGCTTCAGAAGTTGGATCCCAACTACAAGCTCTTCGGTCATCGGCAACTGAGCGCCACCGACAGTCCCGGGAAGATGCTTTACAACATAATCCAGAAGTGGCCCCACTGGGCATATTGTAAGTCATGTTGTATTACATTATATATCTCTATTTAAGTTATTTAATAAGTTTTACATTTTATTTCTAAAACTAAAAATATCCTAAATAATCCACAGCTCCGGACAATGATGGCGGTGGCTCGATCCTTCGCTTCGTGGACCGCCCAGTGTGGCTTGCCCGGCCGCCGCTGAAGAATATTCCGGATCTGGAGCTACCGGTGGGTTTGGTGATCGTGATGCCCACCAATTCGGACATCTGCACTACCCAGGCGGCGTGCGTCTTCCGGGTGCGATTCCTTCAGAGCTACGACATTGAGTCGATTCGGGAGGACGACATTGCGTATAACTTCCTCATTGGCGGCGATGGCAACGTCTATGTGGGCCGGGGCTGGGATCAGATGGGCGCCCACATGGCTGCCAACAACTCGCGAAGCCTTAGCCTGGCTTTAATTGGATCCTTTCAAACGCAAAAGCCATCACCCAAGCAGCTCAGTGTCACCAAGCTCCTAATTGAAAAGGGCATGGAACTGGGCAAGATCGCCCAAAGCTACCGCCTGACGGGGGCCACCATCCTGGAGCCCTCTGTGGGCTCGTACAAGGCGGATGCCCTCTACCAAAGCTTCAGCAACTGGACTCATTGGTCGTAAATCGTTAAGGATCTGCATGGACGAGACGCTTCAAGACGCTTTAAATTCTTCGTATTGACAAAATATTTTTTTACACAAAATCTACATGATTAAATATTGCCAGGCAATGATTTGAAATATATTTAGACGAATAAATGTGTAGACAAATATACTTGAATACGAAATTAAACCAAATTCAGGCTTATACCCATTGAGTTAGGCAGCTCAAGCTGTGGTTATAAAATGGAAATGTAATGACTTTACCTTACGAACTTTGCCACACCTCATTTCACCATATTGACTATAAACGGTTAAATTTATTTAAAAAATATTGAGATAGATATAATTAGGAATTTTGATTGATATTTTATACATATTTTCTATTCTTTTCTTAAAGACGAATTTTTATTGTGATTGTAGGTCGATAACTTCTTTTTTGTTCTTGAGTTATTTTTTGTTTTATCAATTGCTAAATATGGTTTTATAAAAACTGATCATGAAAAAATATTCTACTTAATGTTACTAAATTCTTTGTTATTTTTATGTTAAGAACTAGAGCTTCTAAGCTAAACAAAAAAATTCTTTTTATTAACTGAATAAAAGTAATTATATAATTAATTTATATAAACAAATGAGCGGCAATAAAATAACTTAATATAAATCGTACAATACCCTCGTTTTCACACACATATAGCAAGAGATAACATTATTCCAAGAAATAATTATATTAATACTCTATTTAAATTGGTGATAAAGAAATCTCAAGCTTTAGCTGTCAGCATCCATTCCGAGAAGTCTGAACCATAAATGAAATATCAGGATATAAGGGACCTTGAGGAAGGTCCGGAAAATATAAATAAAAAATAGGTAATTCTGCCACTGGATATATCATTAATTGAACAAGTAAAATAAATAGAAAATGTGTAATTCTGCCACTGGATATTATTGAAAAAGTAAAACATGAATTTTTTGCTTTTCTTTATCTTATTTGAAAACAAAAGCAATCGGTTAAAAGCCTAATCATATATTTTTTAATCACGAGCCTTTCTTTTAACGTCAAACAATATTCTATTAATGTAGCTACTGTCTGTCATCATCCCAAAACTTCTATTATTCAAAAAAGAAACATACATTCTATATTTTCTTAATATAAAATGATAACGCTAGACCCTCGCAGACTTCAGTGCTCATTCAGTTGTCTTGTCGACGAAACTGAAATAATTAAATTCCACAAAATGCCCATGGATGAGGTGCAAGTGCTTGAAAGCGATCAACGTAAGAAGGTTTCTAAAAAATGGATATATTGGCTGACGATTCTAGAGGTCTTAGTCCTACTGACAGCGGGCTACCTTATATGTGAGTTTTGTAGTATAAAAATTGAAAGTTCCAGTATATAATATATTATATTTAATTAAAGATAACTCAACCAAGTTTCGCATGATCAGCCGCAAAGAATGGGGAGCTGTGGATCCCGTTTACAGTCGTCTTCTCGGATTGCCAGTGGACAATGTAGTTATTGATGAGAATCCTTTTGAATGCAACACAACGGTAATACAGATTTATTTATTTATATGTTTCGTTATTTAATTTATTTATATATATTTTTTTATATATTGTTCACAGGAAACCTGCATTTCTTATATGCAAGAACTACAGCGCTATCGCATTGATTCTAAAATATTTGCCGACACCGACAGCAACTTTTATATTGGCGGCGATGGTTTAATTTATGAAGGAACTGGCTGGCATGTTAATCCGATGCCAATGGGAATTGTTTACCATGATGCTTCATATATTGCTATTTGTGTTTTGGGTGAATTAAACAATACAGAGACAGTACAGCGACAATGGTATGCCATCAGGCGCCTGGTGGCCGAAGGAGTGCGTCTGGAAAATGTCAAACCAGACTATAATATCTTTAGCCGTCATCAACTTTATAAGTTTGATAGTTCTGGCTCAATGTTATATGAAATAATTCAAAAATCAAAACATTTTTCAAATGATCTCAGTTGGTTCTACCCAAATTTTGAGGAGAAGTTTAAGTTGTATAATTTTTAGATAACTTTTTTTAGTTTAAAAATAAAAATTATATGAAAGAAAAAAATGTATAATAAAAAATATCCTACCCTATGAACTTTACTGTAAAGAGGGGAAAAGGGAAATCATTTAAAAGATTATTTAAAAGATCATTAAAGTTTGTAATAATTTTAATAATATCTTTGGCAAATATTTAATAAATCTTGATTTCCAAGAACTGCTTTCTAATTTCCTTTATTTGTTAAAGGCATCTATCAGTTGAGCAAATAGAAAATTGTTTCTGGTTAAAAGAGCGTAACAATAATCGTGTTGATGAGTTTTATTTCTTTGGGGCCAAAGATGTCAAAACTCTGCCAGCTAACTGTGATTGTGAATTTCTTTTTTTTTATAAGGCCGTCGGAGTTCTGTTTATTAAAACCGGACAACCTAACTTAGCTCCATCCGCCGCTTGATGGCATCTTCCAACTCTGAGCTCCAAGCAGCTTGACTCAAAGCAAGTATACGCCCCCTTGGCCAGTCAGGGGGTTCCCATTTCTTAGGCTCAAAACTCACTCTATAAGCCCAACCATGACGTGGGCAGTGGGCGGCGTTTGAAGATCTTACACCCAGCTGCCAAAAAAGTAAGACCCTATATAAGACGAGCTTTGAAAGCTCTCCTAGACATATGTACATATATCTGTTTAAAGGTATGACTATATGTCTTATCGCAAAAGCTTTTGGAACTGCGCTGCCACTGCGCAGTTTAGAGATCGGGGGATTTTTCCAAAGCGTCAACAGAAATAAACAACCGTCAAGTTAAGTTGCTAATGGGACCGGCTCAGCGCTCAGTTGGTATTGGGCTTTCGTCTGGAGAGGATTGCCTGGCCCATAGCACACATCTCGAAATGCAGAAACCTCCGCAAAGGGCTCTCCCAGAAGAGCCGGAAGCCAATACAAAACGTTTACTCCGTGAAATACTCTATCTTGGCGCTATACTTCTCATCCTAGTCGCTATCGCGGCGGGCTATTCCCTGTGGGTGATGTGTGAGTTAGCATCGAGATCCGGGAATCGATTGAGATTTAATTAACCTGATTTTTCAGCCCACTCCGCGAATACGGCTAACAAAGGCCTGCACATACTCGATCGCAGCGAATGGCATGGGGAACCACCGAGCGGAAAGTACCCGCACCTTCAGCTGCCTGTCTCCAACGTGATTATCCACCATACAGCCACCGAGGGTTGTGACCGCGAGGTGAGTCCCGCCCGAAAGGGGTTTAAGTGATTCCAAGTTAAAGTACAAACGCGTCAGAATCTTAAATAGAATCTAAAGTAAACCCTTACGAGTCTAAATAATAAATATAAACTATTTTTTCTTATTTATCAGATATCCAAATAACTTATCATATATTTTCTTACCTTCTAGGAAGTATGTATCTATAGAACGCAAATCATTCAGACCTTTCACATGAAATCTCTGGGCTGGCCCGACATTGGCTACAATTTCCTTGTCGGTGGCGATGGTCAGATCTATGTGGGCCGAGGATGGCATATCCAGGGTCAGCACGTAAAGGGCTATGGTGCCATATCCATTAGCATAGCCTTTATAGGAACCTTTGTCAACATGGAGCCTCCAGCCCGCCAAATTGAGGCTGCCAGACGACTGATGGAGGAGGGAGTCCGCCTTCATAAGCTACATCCGGATTATCATATCTACGCCCATCGGCAAGTCAGTCCCACCGAGAGTCCCGGCCAGAAACTGTTTGAAATGATGCAGCATTGGCCGCGCTACACACCGGATATAACGTCGTGTAAGTACAAGTCAGAAACATGAATTAAAGATACTTAAATTAAAAACTTGTAATGTTCCTGCAGTGCGCCGCCTTAGCAATGCCACGCTAAAGTTCGTGACTCGACCTTACTGGCTCGCCCAGCCTCCAAGTCATCCTCTGGATCCTTTAAGGCCGCCTGTGACAAACGTGAGATTCACAACCACCAACATTCCAGCTTGTACCACACAGGCCGAGTGCACTTTCCGTGTGCGATTGCTACAAACGCTTCACATTGAGGGCTCTGGCTATCTGGATATCAACTTTAACTTTGTGGTGGCCGGCGATGGCAACATCTATGTGGCCAGGGGCTGGGATCACAGCTGTCAGTCCTTTGACAGTGAGAGTCCACTCTCTAATGAACTTATAATAGGCTTTGTTGGCCACTCGCCCAGCAACAAGAAGCTGGCTTTGGAACTGATACAACAGGGCATAAAACTAGGTCACATAAGCAAGGATTATACTCTGATAGACACGGAAGCAGACTCGGAGAAGCCGTAGAATCAGAGAGGGATTAACTGCCAATGCAAGTGCCATCTCTCAAAGTGATAATATCATTAAGGATAACCATAATATATCGAATTTCTCAACTCTCTTTAATCTAAGGATATATATGTTGTTATTAAACTATCAGAAAATATTTAAAGTAAAAATATTAATTGATTGTATTTACTCTTCCTATCATATTACTCAGATGTATAAATCTAAATATCGATTTATCACAACGTTAAAAGATCGATTTTTGATTTAAATATGATAACATTTATGATATATCGATCTTGTTGGCCATCCATCCTGTGAACACTCTGTCGTATTTATAGAAATAAACAATCCTTTATTGAGTTTTAACAACTTTTTTCTCTCTTTTTTTATATCTCAATCGAACGAGGACTACTGCTAATATATTTTTGAAAAAAAGATTGCAATGTACGGTGTTTTGATTTCAACTTAACGATATATACAGACTACAGACACACTTTGTGCTTACAACAATTGGCTAAATGAAATTCGTAATTTTGAAATTTTGGAACGCGACTACATAAAACTTAGAAAATTAGGCTACGGTTAGTGAGACAATCCTGCAGTTAAAAAGGACTAACGATTAGTGATCCAAGATGCGCATATTGCCGGATACGATCTTGTTCTCCAGAATGGCACCGGCGGGTATATCAATACGATCGCCGTGGTTGGCAATGATGATCACAGTGCCCTAAAAAATGTAATAAATTTTTTTATAAGAAACCAAAAGTAAGAATCACTTAAAAAACTTACGCGTAGGGAAACGCCACGTCCAAAGGTCACATCACCGCTCACGGTCAAGTGATCCAGCTCAATGATATCCGGGATGTTGGCAAAGCGCCCCAGGAACTCCTTCACCTTGGAAAAGTGATTCTCGCCCAGCTTAACCAGCGGCGTGGTGGGGAACATGCGTTGCGGCGACATCACCAGGCTGCCGTTCTTCAATGTATACAGATTGGACATGACCAGCAGCAGATCCGACGACTTCTTCACGGGCAAGAAACGGGAACGGGGCACATTAATGCCAATGGCGCCATCAAAGCACTTCATGGCGGCACCCACAGCCGTTTCCAGCTGAATGACACGGGTACCGTTCTCCAGCGTTTTGTTATTCACAATGATCTCCATGTTCAAGGTGCGCTCATGCAGAACGCGATCAATAGCTAAGGAAAAAGAATAAAAAGGATTTTAGGATATTTGTTGGCAAATAATTGATTTTAAAGAAAGATATGTACCTGCCAGATTGGCCCAAATATTGTTGGTGTTGAAGAACTTAAATGTCTTAACAGACTTGAAGTCATCCACATGCTCTGGCGGCACCTGAGCGATTTCCAGCAGTCGCAGCTTGTTCTCCATTTGGATAAGGGTGCCACCCTGCAAGAGGAAGAGAAAAAGCAATTCATTTCACAATAAAAAAATCTGGAGTTAATATGAATTTACATTTTGTCTAAAAGTATGCTATAAAACTTAACTTAACTCTTGAAAAAAACACGGACTTGAATTAATTTGAAACCTTAAATTCACCAGTTCATCATTAAGTTCATCAGATTTTATTTGATTTTAAATTCTCAAAACAATTTATGTGGGATCCAATTTTTTTATAAAATAATTAATTTATGCAATATTTATGATAAAACTTTGGTTACAAATGGGATTTTAAAGGGTTTTCTACATATAGCTCAAATAGAAGTATATTTTTTGTATAAACAACCTGCAAAGCTTCGAAAATTATTTAAAAAAAATGGGACACATATTAAAATACAGATAAAGCAAGTGTACTTTATGCAATTTTAAAAAACCCTGTAAAAAATTCATGCGATAAAGTATATTTATGGCCCACATTACTTTACCTTAACGTCAGCACGGGTCTTATCGGTGACCTCCATGACAAATTCCACGGGTGTGGTGGCCCGCTCCTCGCCCACCAGCTTGTTAAGTATGTTCAGATCAACGGTGGCGCCCAGGTTGTCGATGTTGGACAAGAAGCAGTACTCGCGTCCCTCCTCGATGAACTTCTTCAGCAGGCCAGAGTTGCGGAAGGTGTCGTAAAAGTCACCGTGGCCAGGGGGATACCAACTGAAAACAATACAAATTAGAGCTGATTCAATACCAAAGACTTTCCATACTCACGCCTCCATATCCTTCTCGACATCAAAGTCCTTGGCCACCGGCAAGAAGTGTTCGCGACTGATGCGTGGGAAGCAGCTCTGGTTGAAGGTGTGGATCTGCACGCGGAAGCCCTTGTACTTGCGCACAATCTTCTCGGTGTCCTCGTCGGTGTTGAAGGAGTTCATCAGGACCAGCGGCACATTGGCATCGTACGTCTTGTTCAAATGCTCAATCTGCTGCACCGTCAAATCGAGGAAGGTCAGATCCGATCGGACGGGTATAACGCTCTTGGGACCATGGCAACCCATCGAGGTGCCGAGACCACCGTTCAGCTTGATGACCACCAACTTGTCCAGCATGTTGCGGATCTAAATACAAGCCAAATAAATTATTACCAGTCCGAAACAATTCAAAACCATTAGGATTTAAGGTGTTAGAGAGCAGCAGAGGAGTTGGTTGGTTAAGCTGCAGTTAGGATTTTTAGTACTACAGCAGAGTGTTTAAAAAACTAAAGCCAAAACTAAAACAACAACACTACGTTCCAAACAATCTAAACAAGAAGCGTCCAAAGCCCAATTAGTTTAGATTTCTCCAGAGGAAGAGCGACAGAGAGATATTTACAGAGAATAGCTTTAAGCGGTGGTGAGAGAGCCGCGAAGCGTAGAAGTTTTTAGGTAAGGGAAAAACGCTTTACCTCATTCTAGGTGCGATACACACACGATTATGTATATATAGTATTTATATAGGCAGACATATAGCCATTATTCAGTGTATTCAAATCAAAGAACATGAAAATATGAAAAGTTTGTAAAAAAAAAAAAAATGTAAACAAAATTAAGATAGTTTATATAAAGATATATATCATCAGGTGAGGGGAGTTCATATCGGTAACGGGATGATTCTGTGTCAGGATGATAACTGGGAGACTTGAGGGGATTAATGGCTGATGGACAAGCCCTGTCTGCATTACCTGCTCATTCTTGGGCGACTTGAGATTTGAGTAGTTCATCACAGCGTTTTCGGGCAGTTTCTGGATTTTGTTCCAATCCAAGGCGGGACCCTCTGCAAAAAAAAGGGGATATGTGTTAATTAAATCAATAAATCATTTAAAGAAATTAAATTTTGGATAGATATTCGACTTACCCTCCTGCAGGAACCTTCCAAAGAGATCCGCAAAGCGTCCCATCTCCGCCTTGAGCGCCGGCTGACGTGCCGGCTCCGTGGTCTGCAGCAGACGGTCCACATCGTTCTCCAGCAGACGCAGGGCATCCCGCTTGGTCACCTCATGGAACTCCTTTGAATCGGATGGGGCTCGCTGGTGGCCGCGGACCTAAAAGTAAAAATAAAAACAGTGCCATGAGTTACACTTGGCGAAACTTTCGAGGCAGATCGATTAGCGTGGCTAGCAAAGCGCATCTGCGAATGCACTCAAGTGACAAAATTAGTGGAGGAAACGCTGACAAAATTGTTGTT